>SMJT01000018.1:766453-783956 GCA_004349715.1 Crucihimalaya himalaica
TCTTCACAATATCAATATCCAAATATTGAGTGTTCTTGCAAGTTTTACATGGACAGAATATGTTACCGTCACCCTTCGCATATGGGTTGTTAGTGGCCTGGTGGATGAATGCTCGCAACCCGACACGATACTCTTTCGTCACTTCTCTTGTCTCCGGATCTTTTCGATTATACATCCAACTTCGTAATGCATATGCTTCATTCTGCGACGCCATTCTTCCTAAGCTCTCAGAAAACGATATCTCGATTTTTTTTTTTTTAGTATTTTCTAAGTTTTTTTTTTGTAAGCTAATTTTTGTTGTTGTGAAATGAGGGATCTCACGTTACGGTATTTATAGATTTTTTGTAAAATTTTGCGAGAGAATTGCTAGGGAATTGCGTCTAATTTGCGACGTATTTGCGAGGAAACCGGCCCTCGCAATAAGTAGGTACAACATTTAAAACGTGTTTCACCTAATTTTCTACCCATTTTTACTAACCATCGCAAATTTGCGAGGAAATTGCGACGGAATTTATTTACCCGTGCAAAATCTTCGCAACTCCCTCGCAAATTTGCGATTTAAAAGTTCCATCGCAAATTCGTCGCAAATAGGAGGCTATTTTGTCGCAAGTTACTCGCAATTAGCGAGGGATATTTTCCTCGCAAATTTGCGATGAATTTGCGACGAAAACCAGTGTTCTCGCAAGTTCATCGCAATTCCGCCGCATTTTTGCGACGGAAATATTCCGTCGCAAATAGCCTGTTTTCTTGTAGTGTTAGCTTCATCAAAATCACACGGTTCTTCATTTAAAACCATTAAGAGACGTTCACATTCAACCTCGACAAGACAGATATAGTCACTTAGGTAGTCTGGTTTATGCCGTGATCTGGTTGATCGTCGTAGAGGGCGCTGAGTTTGTTCCTGCTCTTCATTATCTGAGTCGGTTTCATTCAGTTCGATAATGTCCCCAAGGTCACTTTCTTCTTCACCTGCTCTGTTTTCCTCTGTTTCATTATTGGTCCTTATGAGTTCTTCATTCCTTATTATACCATTGTTGCCGAAATCTCCAAAACTCAATTCAAACATTCCCGATCTTTGACTTGTTTCTTCTCTTTGATTTTCCCATTTCCAGCTTTTGGTTTCATCGAACACCACATCTCTGCTGATGATGATTTTTCGATTCGATGGATCAAATAATCGATAAGCTTTTGATCCCAGCTCTGTTCCGAGATGCACCAAAACTCGTGATCTGTCATCTAACTTCTTTCGACCAGCAACCTCTGTTCTAGCAAAGCTGATGCACCCAAAGACTCGAAGATGCTCAAGGTTTGGTTTCTTACCTTTGAAGATTTCATAAGGAGTCTGATTCGTATCAAGTGACTGTGTCGCTACTCTGTTGATCAAATAGGTGGCATGCCTCACTGCTTCTCCCCATAGATAATTCGGTAAACTCATGTGTTTAAGAGTGCTTCTCGTCATTTCAAGCAAGGTCATGTTTCTCCTCTCTACTACTCCATTTTGCTGAGGAGAGTATAGTATAGTTAGATGTCTCTTAATACCATGAGTTTCACAGAAGATTTGGAACTCGTGTGAAATAAATTCTCCACCTCTGTCAGTACGAAATGTCTTGATTGTAGCTCTTGTCTCTTGTTCTACTACAACTTTGAAGTTTTTGAATTTCTCGAATGCTTCATTTTTCTCCTTTAACAGAATAGTCCACATGTATCGAGTGTAATCGTCAATGAGTACAAATACATACCTCTTATGAGCTGGTGTTGATGGTGTGATGGGTCCACAAAGATCCCCATGTATGAGTTCAAGGACTTGAGAGGCTCTGTATGACGTTTTACTAGGAAAAGCTTGCCTTGTTTGTTTTCCAAGCAAACAAAACACACAAGTCTCTTTCTCAATAGACATCTTAGGTATGTCGTTCACTAGCTCTTTGTTGATCATTAGCTTCATGGTGTCTAAGTTAACATGCCCCAGACGTGCATGCCACTTACCTGATTCACTTGTCCTTACCATTTGATAGCATTTGATATGATCGACTTCTAAGATAACCTTGTATAGGCGATTCTTGGACCTAGCTGTTTTCACAAGTAATTTTCCATTTCGATCAAACAATATAAGGAGATCGTCTTTCATTCGTACCTCACATCCTCCTTCCGTTGCTTGACCAAGACTTATGATATTGCTTTTTAGATCTGGAATGAAATAGACATTGTCTAATATTTTCTTCTCATCATTGTGGAATACAAAACGTACAGACCCTTTTCCTTTGATGTTTATACGAGAATCATCACCGAACCTCACCTTTCCCGTAATTGTCTCGTCAAGTTCTGAGAAGAATAATCTGTTTCCACACATATGGTTGCTAGCTCCATTATCTAGGTACCATATATTACTTGTATCTGAATGTGACTCAAATATTCTGGGTTTTATTTTCTCCTCATTGAGAAATATCACTTCATGCATCATCAGTTTATCAGCCTCTTGAGTGTCTTCATCCTTTTCTTCTATTGCTTCTTGGAGTTTGAGTAATCTGTCAGGACAATCAGATGCATAGTGACCTTGTTTATTACATCGGTAGCAAGTTACCCTCGATTCTCTCTCTTTGTCTCGGCCTCTTCCACAACCTCTTCCTCTCCAGTAGGAACGACCACCTTGTCCTCTTCCTTTGTTGTTGTCGTGATTTGTTTGATACTTTTGAGATGAATCCGTGTTAACATACATAAGTTTATTCTGATCATCAGATTGCTCTTCGTCTTCTTCGTTGATCCTCTCTTCATAAGCTTTGAGCCTTCCAACAATACCCTCAAAGCTAGTTGTTTTTAGATCAAGAACTTGTTCCAGTGCTGCCACGATGTGAATATACCTTTTGCGAGGTAAGCTCTTCAAAAATTTCTTCACCAATTTTGATTCTTCAATGGTTTCTCCGAGGGATACTAATTTAGAAGAAATTTCTGCCAGTTTTCCAACGAACATGTCAATTGTATCTTCTTCTTTCATCTTGATTCTATCGAAATCTGCCATTAAGGTTTGTAGTCTTGCCTCTTTTACTCGATCTGCTCCGACATGTCTCGCTTTTATTGCGTCCCAAATTCCTTTTGATGTATCGAGATCTCCTACTTGCAGAATCAAGGTCTCGGGTATGGATTGGAACAAAAGGGCAATTGCCATGTTGTTCTTGTCTTCATGTTTGTTTCTGGGATCGATGGTTTCCCATACCTTATGTACCTTGAGTGCAATCTTCATTCTTAAGGCCCATACAGTGTAGTTTGCGTTGGTTAGCATAGGACACTTAATGGAAGATGGTTCGATTTCTTTAGATTTGTTTTCAACCATAACATCCTTTGTATCGTCCATGTTGATCTGATTTTTCACCTCTTACAAACTAGATCGTTATGCTCTGATACCAAATAAAGAACTTTGATATTAAGAACAAAGAACAATAAGAATAACTCTCTTATTAGCTTAAGGAAAATTACTCAAAACCTTAATTTCTTAATCTCTCAAATTTCTCTTAAGTTATGCAACACACTTGCATCTCCTTATATAGAGAGAGATTTTCCTAAACCTTTTAGAACTATTACATATCTTTAGATAACTCCTAAAGATCTCCTAAATCTATTTAGATAACTCCTAAATATCTTTAGCTTGTAACTTAAGCTATTTCAAGTTTACTCCAACAAAAATATGTAACTCATCACAATAAATCTGTAGCCCATCACAATAAATCTGGCTTATGTGTATTAATTAAAATGTTCTGATTGGATAATAGTTTTTGTTGATGTGTCAGATGGAAGATGATTGAAAATGTTGATGTCTCGATCTATAGAAAAACACAAAACTTGTTAGTGTATTCATTCACAATTGTATATTTAAAAAAGAACCTGTGAAAATGTGGAGTCATGATTTTATTATTAGACACATTATCAATTAATTAGAGCCATTATTGGAAAAATAATAATTATAAAATCACTTTGAAAATTCATCATTCGGTCATTTTTGTTACCTTATTACGTTTAACATTACATTAAACAAACGACTAACTACCGATCATACAAATATAAGAAGCCAACTCGTATCATTGTGAACCAAAGATTATGTTATATGACCTCCCAAAGATTATGGGGAAAAATATAAAACAACATGACTTTGAGTTAATTGGATTTTGTTCAGTCTCATAGGTGAATCATTAACCCATTTGATTCACTCAACATAGGAAAAGGATATAAACATAAGATGAATAATATAGTAAGATCAGCTTTACCCACTTGGTTGGTCCAATTTGTATGCGTCTTCCGAACCGTCTGTCTGTTACTTCAACTACCTTATTAATAAATATTATTAATATGTTCTGTGTTATATTATTATAAGTTTGCTTTCCGCTGTCAACTTGTGAATATATTATACGAATATATTGCTTTTATCTTTGACATATTTTGAGATTATTTTTCATTAATAAAGTCACCTATACAAAAATGTGCACTTTGTTCGACTTACTAATATCAATGGGTTGAATTGGAATATGCAAAATCTATCTTTAAGTTGAACTCCTTACCACAATTGGCAGCGTATATAGCTATCATCCTATGTTTTTTTTTTTCTGACACAAATGATGTGACTTCTATTTATGGGTTTTAAGAATTTCAGATGATCAGCTCTATTGGTCTGAAAATTTCCAAATTGAACACTTAAAAATCTTGCATTTTTCTTACAAACCAGAAATAGAACAAACACATTCATTAATGAGTTCATTAGATCTTCAATATACAAATCAAGTTATTCACCGGAGAGATTACTATCTCAGTATATCTATTACTATTCATTTTTAAGGAAAAATATATTAATTATACGAAGAAAAATAAAGCTGCAGCAAAACAATAGACTGATTAATGATGTACTGATGTTATTCAATAAACTCTCCAACGGATGAACCGAATATTCAACCACAGATTCCAAGTCTTGGTTTAGCTGGAAATGTCCAATTTTATCACTATACTGTGTATCTCGAAATCAGAACCAAACCTCACAGCCTTTAATACAAAGTAGTTATACACTACAAGAAAACTGTGTACTTCTGACGACGTATATGGTTAAAAAGTGGTAAAAAAAACCTACTTTTCACCAATTTGTGACCAAACAAGGTCGTCAAATTGATAGTAGTCAAAAATTACTGACGATGGTATGTGGTCGAAAATTTTACTGACCAAAATAATGGTCAAAAAATTTACTGACCAGTACAATGGTCCAAATTATTACTGACCAAAATAATGGTCGAAAATATTACTGACCATATTGTTGGTCGAAATTTTTATTGACCAAATAAGTGATCAAACATTTATTTTAAATAAATTTTAACCAATTTATCTATTGGGTTTAGAAATATTAAAATATTATATTCAAAGATATTGAAATTCAAATATAATTTTAAAATATTAAATTCATAATAATAACTGAAATATAAGTAAATCATTTGAAACATAGAAAATCTAAATTAAAACACAAACAAAAATACATTATTAGTGAATACTATAACTTAAAAGGCTAATGAGTAGAGAATCCTTCAAGCCACACCTTCAGCCATTTAATCAACAGGCTTAATGGTTAGGTTAACCAAGACAAACTTTAAGTAGGAGAAATATTGTTCTAGCTAATTTTGACAGCTACATAACATGAGATATACACATGCATATATACATATAATGCACATTTCATATCTACACACACAAAATCATATGTATTTTATACTAACACTCAAGACTCACCAAGTAGACGTAGAGCCATAATTTTTGTTTGGATTGTAGTTGCACTGCATTATCCTCTTTTATCTTTTTTTATCTTTTAAGTTATATATATATATATATATATATATATATATATATATATATATCTTTCTGTTATTTTTATTAGGTGTCAAGTATATAAATACATACATATATATATATATATATATTAGGTTCTGATTATGATGTGTTTGTTATCTTTCAAGGACTATACAAATTGATTGATGGCAAAGTAACTATCTTACTATTACAACTATATTATATATTAAAAAAAAGTATAATTTAAAAAAATTCTTGAAAAGGCTTAGAAGATATGATCTAGATGCTTATCCTTGGAGTAGTGGTAGATAATTAACTATTCAAAGATAAAACTCATTAAGATATTTTAAAATGGTATAGCAATATATTCATACCCTAGAAACTTAACAAACTGTCTCGTCTTCACTATAACTTTCGTTTAATTTGTATTGAAGAAGTATTTTAAAAAAATGAAATCATGATAGTGGAGTTTTTCTACGATGACATGATTAATAAAACTGAGGTGTTGAAAATTTTTTTAATTACTTTTACTCAACACAATTTATCGTTTGAACAAAAATAACAGTTTACAAAAAATATAAATTATAGTTTAAATAGTATATAAAAAAAGAATAATGGGCAATAGCATGAATAAAGTCGAAAGACATAAATGAAACAGCTAGTTAGGAAGAGAAAGGAAGTGTGTGGTGAAGTGGAGTGAGTAAGAAGTAAGAGAGTGAGGTGTAGTTGTAGTGTTGAAGTGTGGTGAGGTGTTGTGTTGTGTCTATCCACTCCTTTTTGGATAAAAACTTCTTTTTATATATAATGTCCTAAAGCCCCACCACCACTCTCTCTTCTCTACTATTTGGTATGCCACCCATTTTCTCACCTTATATATATATATATATATTTTATATATTTAAAGAACTTGCCTTCTTTTTCATTAGACATACATGCATGTATATGTTTTGTTGTGTGTCGATTTTTAGTCACATTTTAAAAGTAGAAGTCAATACTATTTTTTTGATCTTTTAATTGTTATAAGTAAAAATCGCATTAACCAAAGTGTAATAATGAAGAATCAATAAATAGAACTTAAAATCACTAAGTTGTGTGTAGATTTCGGATGCTTTTGAAATGAACAATTTATTTTAACATAGTTCAAATATGGTAGCCTTTTTTAAAGTTCACCATATTTAGATAGCATTTAAATGAGTTACACCGGATCTTATTATTCTTTGATTAAAACCTAACACATCTTAACAAAAAGTGAAAGATTTATGCTTTTGACAAATCAAGCAATGGTATTTTAGGTGACTTTATATATTTTTTCCATTTATCATTAGGTTATTAAATGATTAAATATTGAGAATATAAAAGATATATTTGTATATGGGAGTTGAGAGGAAAACAACAACCTGCAAGTGAAGTAAAGCAAGCGAAAGAGTGGGTTGGATCCGGTTTTGTAGAAACAAGATCTTCTGGTTAATCCTAACTTGGAAGCTATGTCACATGTAATGCCAGACTCATACCCACCAATTATAATTAGATAAAAAAATTTTAAAATAACAAAAAGAGGAGTTGGCATTTACAAATAACGTTCAAATAACCGAATAATGTATTTAAAACATATATTGGATGTGTACATCGTTTAGTTAAACTAAAAATTACTTAATTCGTATAAATTTCTATAACAGTTGGTTGACCGTGTAGAACTTATAATCAGTCGCCTAAACTCGTTTAGCCAGTCCAAATAACGATTCCTTGTGGCCAAAAGGTATTATTAAGCCTTCCAACTCATTATAAAAAAAAAGTAGTATTAAGCATTTAAATGCCATTTTTTCCCGACGAATGCCATTTAATTAAGATATACTCTAGTATTTAAAACAATGGTTGGAATGAGTTGTGTAATGGGTGGTACAACTAAAGATGCGGCGGCGGTGCATCTTAACCCTTACGTGCCTCACACTTCCTTCTCATTTGTCTTCTTACGCTAAGTATTTCTTTCTCACACTTCCTTGCTAACTTACCTTTTTTTTTTTTTTTGTTAAAGGGCTTCTAAGTTCTAACTTACATTTTGCTTGTACTATCTTCTTCATTGAACATGTTTACGTCATAATTCTGTTTCTTTGTTCTTTCTTAATTTCATTATTCTTTTTTTTTTCATTTAAAAAGACATCTACTAGAAAATGGTGAATGCAAAACATCTACGTATAGTGACTTTTAATAAATCATGATAGAGAAATATGGACTTCTTAATTAAGCTGCACCTAAAATATACACGTATCTATGGGTACGTAATAATGTTGTATTTATTATATATTTCCATAAATTTATGATACAATTTACATAAAATGAATGATAGATGAATAAGAAATTATTATAATTAGATAAATATTTTGACATGAACATTTTTATTTGAAACATTTTTTTGGGATTTTTTGGACTGTTGAATTTGTTCGTCATGAAAGAACGTCATTTGTGTTGTATTCTTGTGAACACATGATAGATGATTTAGTCACTATTCAATCACTGGAAAGCGAACAAAACTAGAATTTTTGCAAGTTGAGATACGAGACTCCTTCCCTTCCGATCTGTTTTGACATTTGTTTTTTTATACAACATAGATACGATTAAAATGGTCTTTGGGAAAATAAAAATATATTTTTACTCCCGAAAATTCTCCGATCCTCTAGTATGCAAGACACATACGGGAGCGAATGAGTTTTAGATTGGTCAAGGAAAATCATATGTCGTATATGATGTTTGCAGATCTAAGTATGTGGTTTAGGAGTAAGGATGAAACTCTTAAATCGGCAGATTCGATGATTTTATGTTCCACAGCATAAAATAACAAAGAAGATTACCTTCTTCATGCATTACTTTGTGATATGGAACATCAAATCTTCAATTTACGAAAAAATCTATATGTACATATTTTGTTGATGATTTCAACAAATTTTTAACTCTCTGCGTCTGTCCTTATCATTTGGCTTAAGATCTTTGAACTCATGTGTCACTTGGTGTTGTTTTTTTTTATCTTCTTTTTCTTTGCCAAAATTACTTAATTCTGTATGTACCAAAAAAAAAAAAAAGTTTTGTAGAGCTCTATAATTAATTGTAAAATACTTTTTAACATTTCACAAAATAAACTAATTAAAATAGAGGATGTCAGTTTTAAGTAGTTAAATGTAATTGTAAGAAAGTTAGAATAATAAATAGGCTAATAATTTATGTTTAGGAAATATGACGCGGTGAGTAAGAAATTAGAAGCTTTTAACCACACACATCTGTTGGTGTCGTTGCTTTACGCAACATCATGCATCTCTTCTTCTATTGTTTACTAATTTCTTACATACTTTTTTTCTTATGTATGATTAGCAACCAAATCATTTCAATTATTTCCTCATTATGTATCAAACACATATAGGTATATTTATACATATTTGTGTATCGTCGTGACTGTAAAATTAAAACTGATATCATTAGTTTTGTTAGGACCACTAAATAAATATTGAGTTGTATATGAATATCCATGTGTGAGTGTATCTATTAAATTGTTCTGTAAAGGATGTGAGGGCCACTTTTAAGTACAAGACAATAAGGTTTGGAATAGCCCAACGTGATTAAGAGTAACTTCTTCCAATCATTTCATCGTGTTATAGAATTATTGCGCCTAATCAAATTTTATTAATAAAAATAACTAGGTCTTTATTATATATAGCTTAACGGTAGCATTTATTTGGTACTACATACTAATATCTTTTTTCATTTTTCCTATCAAGATTAATTTTTAATATTTGCGGCTAAAGAAAGAGTAAATATAATGCAAGATCGTATCATTTAATTGGTATAAATTGGTATATCGTGTGGCAAGTGGTAACACTTTGCATACACACACATTGATACAAAAACAAACATGAGTATGTATAGTATATAGTGGCAATGTGGCATACATATTATATACAAGCAGCAATCCCTATGTAAAGTCAAAATGTTGCATGGAATTAGCAAAATATTCCGGTGAAGGAAAGAAGTGATGGGTTTTGTGTATGTAACACACTTGCATCCTACACATAACCTTTCCTTAGCCCAAAAATTATGTAATACATTATGTAACTATATATCCACTTGAGATTTATCCTTTTCTCTTTATCCCATTAAAAGATTTAGGCTAAATTAAATAAATTTGTCTTATTTGCGAAGTATTAATTCAGTTTTGATTGGAGAGAACACTATTTAGTATTTCATCTGTTTTAATAAAAGTTTCATCTTGATAATTTTCAAGCGAAATATTCTTTTAATTACTCCCTTAAACTATATTGACTCTTTCATTTATTTTCTCTTTTACTATATGTATGAATTTTAAATAGAGAAAATTGTATTTATTTTCTAGTCAATATATTTAAATCTTAAAACGATATTATGAAATGGTGTTGAGTGATATGTAAATCATACTTATATATAGAAGATGTTAAAATTATTTAGTGTATTTGTTTTTCTTAACTTTTGACAAGGATTTTGTGGGGTGGTGTAGCCACTATGCCTTGTACCTTATGCATATATATTGGTTCAAGCCTCAATTTCCCATTATGACTTAGAAAGTATGTTGACAAAAGATGTATAATTTTTCTAGAATAAATTTAGCCTAGTTTGGTCAAGTCAAGTTAAATTATTTTTTGGTACCTAAAATTCATAATAATCTCTCAATAAGCGATATTTTAATTGAATACAAACTTATTAATAATAAAGAAATAATTTCACTTACTTTATACTTAATAATCAAAACAATGACAAACAAATTGTTAATTTCTTAATTACAGCTAAATCGCAAAATAGAATAATTTTCTTTATTCCGGAAAGACAAATTCATCATTTTTATCGTAAAACCAATAAATAGTGCTGCAACATTACTTTCTATCTATAGAGTATTATATATCTTCTGTAAATTTAATAATGCTGCGAAATTTAAATTACTTATTCTAGATTGTGTAGAGTATTATTATTATTTTTTTTCTGTAAACTCATCGACTAGCAACAATCTAGAATATTATTTTTAATTTTTAATTATTCTATAGACTTATTCTAAACTATATAGAGTATTATTCCAGAATACGAACCATGAACTTTTTTTTTTACTTGCATGGTTAGTTGTAACTTGCCCATATACAAAAAATGTAACATTTCAACATTTAACAATAAATTCCGAAACACAGAAAGTGTGTTAATCTTATGAAACTAATTGCTAATTGTTTTAAAATTTCCAGCACATTATTAGTTTTTTAGGATACCAAATATACTTCGCTTAAAATCCCCCACTATACATACAAAAAAAAATGTGTTCTAAGTTATAATTTTATATTTTCTTAATGTACGTGCATGTTCATAGTTGTTCAACTCAATAAGCCCATTTTACCGGCAACGGTTTCAAGTCTTAAGATAAGTAGATAACCAATTGATCACTAGCTTTCAACTCTCTCTACAAATAAACAAATGTTAATGATTAAAAAAAGAGAGAACAAATAAAAAGTCATGGTGTTGTCTCTTCACATTAACAAAGACTATGCTTACAATTGTTTTTAGCCTAACATGCCACCGATGAATGCACCTAATCCTATAAACACCGGCCACTGCATGTCGCCTCCTAATTATGAACCATGTATGTCTGTGAATCATTTTCTAATCTTATATACTCGTATTTTAAAACATTTAATCAAAAGTTTTATGTAGTCATCACAACCATTATATATAATATGTAATACTTATATTCTTTTATACGCTGTCGTGAACATTTTTATCTTTAGTTCTATCTATTTCGGTTTTCATTGAAAGCGTCGTTCAGATGACGTGGACCTAAAGTGCGTGAAAGTAAAATCTTTGCTTGTCCATAGAACTGAATGTTCACACTCCCTACAAAATTTTTTTAAAAAACAAATAACAAAAACGTGAACTGGTGGCCTAAGTGCCACTCAACACTACTAATGAACCTTTGCCTAATTCAGTGGTTAACTCTTCACGGGTTTCACTTTCCCTTTTATTTCTCCTACTTTTGCTTGAACTAAACTTAATCATTTTCACTAAGAATTAATTCACTAGAATAATAATTATCTGTTAATTATGCAATATGAATGATTCAAGATCTAAGAGTTTGATTAATATGACCAACGATATTAATATGTTTGTTATTAGAAAGTATGTACTAGAAGAAGCTGTCTAATATAATAACATAGTAATTAAAAAAAAACGTCATGAAGGGTTGACTTCTGGTACGTTCATAGATCTAGGTAGAGATCAGATTTCGCAGATATGGATTAAAAGTAGATACAACAGAACAGAAACTAAAAAAAGAAGAAGACATTTAGATTATATATTTTTTTTTCTCATGTAATTTTTTTCATCATTGAATAAATTGGTTGATTTTATTGTTATGGAATTTGGCAGAGAAAACGCAGAAGTGTCAGGTAATGGGTATAGAGTGAACCGTCAAAATGTTATTGGTTAGCTAAAAACATTATAATAATGTAAAGTGGATCGATGTGTAAAATCTTTTGTGGAGTAAACTAAAAAGATGAACAACCACCAAACTTATAACCTCTCTCTTTTTTTCCGATAAATATATATATAAGCAGCCCCACCATCGTCTTCTTCACTGCCTCTCTTCTCTCTCTCTCTCTCTCTCTCTCTCTCTCTCTCTCTCTCTCTCTCTCTCTCTCTCTCTCTCTCTCTCTCTCTCTCTCTCTCTTGTTAGTTCACTCCACATATTAAACACCAAAAATCTCATTCCTTTCATCATAATTTCGAATTTTCTTGAATTGGGTTTGTTTTTTGATTGGTTTCTTGAATTGGGTTGGTCTTCTTTTTCTTTTACTATTTTGGATATGATGATGGGTCAAGATGAGGTTGGGAGTGATCAGACGCAAATTATAAAGGGGAAGCGTACGAAGCGACAGAGATCGTCGTCGACTTTTGTGGTGGCGGCGACCACCGTCACCTCCACAAGTTCATCGGCCGGTGGCAGCGGAGGAAGAGCGGTTTCTGACGAGTACAACTCGGCGGTTTCGTCTCCAGTGACTACTGATTGTACGCAAGAAGAAGAAGACATGGCGATTTGTCTCATCATGTTGGCTCGTGGGACAGTTCTTCCATCGCCGGATCTCAAGAACTCGAGAAAAGCTCATCAGAAAATTTCGTCGGAGAATTCGAGTTTCTACGTGTACGAGTGTAAAACATGTAACCGGACGTTTTCATCGTTCCAAGCACTTGGTGGACACAGAGCGAGCCACAAGAAACCGAGGACGTTGACTGAAGAAAAGACTAAATCACCCCTGATGCAGCCGAAGTCTAGTTTGTCAGAAGAAGGACAAAACAGTTCTTTCAAAGTTTCCGGCTCAGCCCTAGCTTCACAAGCAAGTAACATAATCAGCAAGGCAAACAAAGTACACGAGTGTTCGATCTGCGGTTCTGAATTCACATCCGGGCAAGCGCTTGGTGGCCACATGAGGCGGCATAGGACAACCGTAACCGCGGTTAGCCCCGTTGCAGCGGCTGAAGCTAGCAGAAACAGTACAGAGGATGAGATTGAGATCAATTTGGGCCGTTCGATGGAGCAACAGAGGAAATATCTACCGTTGGATCTTAATCTACCAGCACCAGAAGATGATCTAAGAGAGTCAAAGTTTCAAGGGATAGTGTTCTCAGCCACACCAGCGTTAATAGATTGTCATTACTAGTTGTTTTTTTTTTTTTACATAATACGATGAATATTTGTGAATTCTCTCACTTACTATATTGTTGATCATTGGAATTATTTTCAAAAATTAAAATCAAATATTAAAATTTTAAAAAGAGGAAAATGAAATGTGCAAGTTATAATGAAAGAGAGGGAGAGGAATATAGTGGGAGTTAAGTAAAGGGTTGTGTGATAGTTAGATGATCTACTTGTTGAAGTAAGAATAGTTTGAGTAAGCAAGTGGTTAGTGTTCATTGTTGCCTTTCATTCACGAAAAGCAAGTGACTTCCAAGGCATCTTTTCTTCCCCTCTTTTTAAGGTATATATATTTTGTTTCTTTTATAATATATTTTTTAAATGAAATTTCAAATGAAGAATTTAAATCGTTGAATTTTTTATTTTATTTAAAAATGTGAACATACTATTCGTATTGCTTGTAAAAGACTCTTTCCCTACGATTACTTTTAGATTATGCTTTCGCAGCCAAACGCTATAGCATGGAGTTCAACGTCTTCAAACAAAATATGTCATAGCATAAAAATACAAAACATATAAACTATAGAGCAATAGAGACATAAAATATTTATAATAAACCATTATATAGCAGTTCAATGGTTAAATAATTTAAGGATTCGATCTTCACCATGAGGTGGGAAGAATAAAGTTACAAACCCCTTTTACTGCAATAAATTAAAACATATAAAGATGTCTAAAATGACAAAATCAGCTGATTTTATAAAGTTTCGCATATTAGTCTGAATTTAGGTCCGAAAATCCTGATTATAAACATTTTTAAAACAGATGTTGGCCTGTTAAAAGGTTTTAAAATATCTTATTTTTGTACATCCTGATATTTTATGAGATTCAACTTACAATTTACCTCATTATGGAAAGAAAAAGTTTCCGTAAAACAAAACTCTAATAAAATATCTAACTATTTTTGTTACTTTGGCTAGATATAAAATCTCTACTTTATGACTTTAAGCTGTAAGGAGTTAGGACCAATGCTATCTTCCCCTACTCCCATTTCATAAACTACATTTTGCAAATACGCTTATAGATTAAACATCATTTTATTTCTTATTTTCCAAGGTTAATTAAATAATTAATTAGAAAAACGTTATCATGAAAATAAATGTGAATTATATATATATATATATATATATTAAAAAAGGGAATATAAAGGCAGTGGACACGAGATGGGCGTGGTGATGACCGGCTTAGGGTTTGACAAGAGAATCACCACCACAACTAATAGACGTGGATTAGGTTCTTCTTTGGTTTTGGATTGTTATTTTTTCTGGTCACCACATTTACTATTAAATACTTTTAATCAATTATAACAGACTTACAATTATTATAACAGAACAGAGAAAAAAAAGCAAAAATCAAATAATTAAAGAAAGGGAAAAGATAAAACAGTGACAGCAGAAACAGTCACAAGATTCACTCACCGCTTCACTCCTTGCTTCCAATGCTTCTTTCATAATATTATTCTTGCAGTTGCATCCATGATCCAACTTTTATTATTGAAATTAAATTTTATAAATTATTCTTGTCCTCTCACGATCTTAGTTTCTCAATCTTAACTTTATTTTTCTAGGAATTTATTTTATATATTATTAGTGAGAAACTTATAGAGCTACATAGACTTTTCTGAATGTGGTAGCTGACATCTCTCATGATTCTCTAAATCACTAATATTCTTATGTGTATAACTGTATATGCAACAAAAGCCACGAAAAACATTTGAAATTAAACAAGTAGCTGTTTATTACTTATATAATCAATACAATAAAAGCTGCTAAGTCTTTCCAGACACCTCAGCATTTTCATGCTTTTTCCATCTGACACATCATTTAAAACAGGTAACCAATAAAAAAAATTCATTTAATACACATTATATTTCATTTGCCACATCAATTTTTTTAGTTCTCCAATTTTACACTACAACAAATATGTACATTATTAGCGCGGAAAATCTGCTATCATATGTCATAGATAGCGTTTTATGAACTGCTGTGTCATCCGCAGCTATCGTAGGTGCCTCTCATACGATAGCATATTTCCGAATGCTACGATAGGTACATATATCATAGCATTTTTTTGAACGCTTTTAATTATTTTGTTATAGCATATTCCGTTTTTTTGTAAAACAATTATGAAAACTCATCTTTCGTGCTATGATATGTTCGTCTACAAAAACAATTATTTTTTGCTATCACATAGTTTGTTAGCACGTTGCTAAATGCTAAGATACACTAATTTATACATTAATTAAATAATTTAACGACTCATGTTCCGTGCTATAATATATGCTTCTACAATAGCATTTTACAATTGTCATACTTAATGAGATTTCAGATAGCTATGTATTAGCTCTATTGTCCCATTTCAACCCTGTTATATATTTAGAAATTAAATCATTCATAAAAATAAGTCTGAATCCATTACACCAAATATAACACAAGTCTACATATTCATCATTCAACAAACATAACAGAAGTCTGAATTAAAAACAGAAAAGACAAGTCATAAGTTCATTAGCCTAGTCTTAAACTAATTAAAACTAGCTAACCTGGACCAAGTTTTTTCATTCCCTGCAACAATCAACAATGACTTACATCAGTTTTGCAATAACAGTATCATATGTACAATCTAAGATCAAGCATCACACGAACTACAACACTTACCTCAGTTTCTTTAAATCAAAAGATGACCAATTTATCCATTGGCCATGCAATAGATGAACCAAGTGCATCTCTCATATACTCGATTTCATCTGATGTCCTCCAAACTGCTGCATCATCTACCTTCACCACATCCACCCAAACTCTAGCTGCATCAGCTCCCAATGTAACAAAGTGGACATTCTGCTCTGGGTCCACTGAATGCACACGTTCTTCAGCAACAACCCGCTTCTTTCTACTAATATCCATTAATTTGCACTTCTGATTTTCCTTGATAACTTGATTAGCTCCATGTTTACGCTGCGAAGTTCAGAATATAAACCATTAATGTGTTTTCAATAATAACCAGAAGCAACTTCATAACTTATCCAATAAAATTACCGGAGATCTTCGCAGAGGTGCCAGACTTTTCGCTGGAGACTTTGTAATTTTTGTTGGAGACTTCTCTGCAGCAAGAGATTTTGAAGAGGTTGCTGCATATTTTCTTCTTGTTGGTGGAGATGTCTTAGTACGAGTTTTAGAACCTAGTGCTGTTGATTTCCCTCCTGAATTCTGGTCATGAGTTGATGCAGAATTTTGCAGAGGAGATTGCTGTCCTGTTGCATATGTGGTTTTTTCATATACAATTTTTTGGCAGGCCATGCTACAAAATTATTTAAACAGTCCTCAAGGTATGTAAAATACTTATTAGGCCTCCATATTTATGTCTCTAGTTGAAGTACCACATCCACAAATACTTTAACACCCCTTGGTCCGATTTCCAGTCCATTAACTGTTGCTTTTGGTTCTTTTGTCTGCCAACGTCCTTCAGCAACAACTATATCATCTGAAGACAAATAAAATAGCTTGCATTTGTTCAAAACATTTGTTCTTGGGCCCTGTCAAACAAATTCATACTCATCACTGCATGACCAAGTCATTTTGCTAGATACTATGCAAGTGGATAATTAACTTTACCAGGGGTATAATGTCTTCTGGTTGGAACACTACAAGAAAACAGGCGATTTGCGACGGAAATTTGCGACGAAAATATTTCGTCGCAAAAACGCGGCAGCATTGCGATGAAATTGCGAGGAAACTGGTTTCCGTCGCAAAGTCTCCGCAAATTTGCGAGGAACATATCCCTCGCTAATTGCGAGTAACTTGCGACGAAATATCCTCCTATTTGCGATGAATTTGCGACGAAAATTTAAAATCGCAAATTTGCGAGGGAATTGCGAAGATTTTGCTCGGGTAAATTGTTTCCGTCGCAATTTCCTCGCAAATTTGCGACGGATTTGCGACTTTATTGCATGGT
>SMJT01000018.1:794115-950326 GCA_004349715.1 Crucihimalaya himalaica
CTGTTGTTGATATTCAGGAACCTTATAGATTCTTACTCATACGATATCGTGACTAAGGAACCACCCAAATCGCATACTTCTGGTATTATTTTCCTCTCCCCTAGACTTATCTCTTTTTATGTTCTCTTTATTTCTTTATTTTTCTTTTAGCTTTGCATATACAAATCAAGGTTTGAGACGTGAGTATTGATGGTGTCTGCCACCGAATCCCCAGTTCTCCCCTTCTCATAGTATCAAAAATCTTAGGCGAATAATGGGGTCACTGGAAATGTTCCTACCCCTCGCTTCAGACTCTTGTGTGATCATTCCTTATCCAAATAGAAAAATGGGATCACAGGAAATGTTCCTAGCCTTCTACTCGGCGGAAATCATTTCATCTTTTATGCACATTCTGTATCAACACATGTCAAGGGAGAGGTATACCATAATTTTCAAACAAATGGGTTCCTATGTCAGATATGAATGATGAATCAAGTTCAGTAAATACCAACCTCAGAGGTGAAGTGCAAGATTTGGCTCAAGATTTAGAAGAAATTTGCTAGAGACATGGGTGTTTCCTGGTCAACTGGTTAGTCTTTGGATTTTTCATTAGTCGATCTTAAAGCCGTTTCTGTGACAAATGGTTACTTAAAAACAAAGTCAGAACAATGAAATCAAGCAAAGGTTCATAATCTCCAACTGGTTTTGACTCAATAAAACAAAAATTTGACTCAAAAGGACTGACTCTAAGAAAAAAAAATAAACCCAAATGTCAGTAACTACCTCCCCCAGACTTAAACAACACTGTCCCCAGTGTTATCTAGTCTAGAGAAAGCAAGAGAAAGCACAAGAACAGAAATTGCTGAAAGTTAGCTCGAGGGTACCGTGGAAATGGGTGGGTATCGATCGATACTGAAGAGCGGTATCGAACGATTTCCAGGTAGTATCGATCGATACTAGGGAGTATCGATCGATGCCAAGGACCTCTGTCTGCAAGTCTGAAACTCGAAATCGTGTCTACTGAAGCCAAAAGTTAGATGAAGGAACTGTCAGATCAGAGAACATAGTTAGAAGCAACAGAATCAATAGATAGCCATAAGTTCCAACAAGTACTGACAATGAGATAGATAAGTTCAGAAAAGAAAACAAAACAAAAGAAAAGAAAATGTGAAACCGAGGAGCAGAAACTAGTCGGAATCCTCATCATCATCGGAGACAGCATAGCGAGATGAAGGGCCAGGTGTGGAGTGGTCGGCGTTAATGGACGGCATGCAGCGGGAGCGAGATACAACAGACCAGATGCTCTGAAGACTCTCCACGACAAACCTCTGAAAAGAGGTGATCTCCATCGGCAGATCCGGTGGTGGAGGAAATGAAGGAGTAGGAGCAGATGTCTGGCGGCGTTGAGAATGACGAGGCTGACTTCCAGCAAAGTCAGCCGCTGGTGTCGCGTCTGCAACGACAAGGATGGATGGGAGCTGGCGTGGTGCACAGACACGCGCGGACGGAGTAACTGAAAGCAGACTCGGATCTGGATCGAAGTGCAGCTGAGAAGGGTCATCGCCAATCTGGATAAAAATGCGGTTGGGGAGATACACAAAGAGATCTCAATCTGTCATGAGTAGGCACCAGCGACGAGTTGGCTTCAGCCAACGCATGTGCTGCATATGCTGCTCATCCATCAGAGAACGAGCTGTGACAATCGAACACGCAAAAGTCGATATGCCAAAGTGCTCGAAGATAGGAGTGAGGAGGCTGCCGACTGACTCGGTCTTCCGCGCAGTGGCGTAGTTGCGGCCAGTGAAGGGTTTGGTCTTAAGAGAGACCAAATGGTGGGCAAAGAGAGCGCCTATGTTGACCGCGAGGTTCAACTCGGGCCACTCGTACCTGTTCTCAGGAATAAGGTCGCCAACGGCCTTGTACAACAATATCAGCTCCGTGATCCGTAGCTTGTTCGGCTCCATTTTGCAGAGTAGGGTGGTGCTCAGAATGCGAACCATGTAGCGCAGCGTCGGATGGCGGATGTCTATCTGTGTCGTGGTCTTGGAGTGGTAGGCTCCAAGACCGATGTGGCGCCAAAAGGTCTGTGCGTCGTGAAACTGGGTAGGAAGAGGTATCTGCTGAGGATAAGGATCGAACCCTTAGATGGCGCAAAGGTCAAGGATAGGCAGCCTGTAACGAACTCCTCAGATCAGAAAGGTCAATGTGCCTTCTGAAGCAGTGTGGTGGACCTCGTTTCTATAATACACTCGAGCAGTGGCGAGGAACTGACGGACAAGGTCTGGATAGAGGTCATACTGCCGGGAGCACAATGTCCCTAGACCAATCTTCTCCAGCATGGTGGAGAGTTCCACATCTATACCCAGGCGGCGCATAGCGTGAGGATCAATGAAACGTGTAGGGAGAATGACTACGCGCAGCCACTCGTTGTAGAACAGAGTGTCATAATCGTCCCACTCCTCAGCTATTGGCCTATAGACACATGCCTCGCTTTCGGTCTCCTCCTTAGGCAAACCTGCCCAATCACGTCGCGGGATGATCCTCTTCCCTTCTAACTTGGGCCAGGGAGGCCGAGCAACGGGAATAGGGGCAGAGAGAGATGGAGAACGTCGTGGTACGGCTCTCAGGTCACTAATGTGGACCTCAATAAAACTCTGAGGATCTGTATTATCCGTGAAACCGCCCTTCAGGACTCTGTAGCAATCGACGGTAAGAATAGCGGTCACGACACCGACGTGCCAAGAGGAGCCACAAAACGCTTCCACCTCATCTTGAAGATTGAAGTTGCGGCGTGGAGGATTGGAACCAGAAGCTTCATCTTGTCGTGCCTTCTTGCGGGGAGCCATCTGAGAAGAAATCAAAAAGAAAACAGAAAGCAGATTAGCTCGTGTGTCAAATAAGTGCAGGTATCGATCGATACCAAGGGGGTATCGATCAATACTCGGGGTGTAGGCTCACAGTTCCCTACAGATTGCATCTCAAATTCCACTCTATCAGTTTAACAGATCAGACGTGTATCGAACCGGTCGGGTATCGATCAATACCAAGGGTGTATCGATCGATACTCGAGACAGAATCACAAGGTTCGTCACAAAGGCACCGCAATTTCCAATCTATCACCCTAAAATCGAATTCCCAAATCTACTCCATCTCTATCATATCCATTATAATCCTAATATAGTAAATTCATTCTCTTAGAACCAAAATTGACAAGAAATAGAGTAAGAATTTCTTAATACAGGCAAACTCCCAAACCTAATTTGTCAATAGTCCAAGAGGACAGAAATCGAGTACAGTACCTTGTAGATCGAAGGATTGAGTAATGGAATGACAATGTGGTCAAAAATCCGAGTGGAATAGAGATGAAAATTGAAGAAAACGATAAAAAATCGAAACATTTGGGAGAAAGTGAGAGAGGAGGGGCGCGGCGTCGAGCGATATGATTATGAAGGAGTGGTCGATAAAGCTTGAGGATTTTATAGAAAAATCTACTTGGGTGCTGAGTATCGATCGATACAGGAAGTGGTATCGATCGATGCTCAGCGTAACAACACAATTCTCTTTGGCCTCGGTATCGATCGATACCAAGGGGGTATCGATTGATGCTCATCGTCTGGACCTGGTTCACGTGAAGACACAACACGACAACAAAAAAGAAAAATCAAATAAAAACGTATGTACAGACTCACCAGTGGGTTGCCTCCAACCAAGCGCTTGTTTAATGTCCTTAGCTCGACATGGAGAGTAGTCAGGCAGCTGGTGGCTCAGCCAGAGGCACAATGTGGCCATCTGGAATGGTGGCTTTTGCCCAATAATATTTCACCCGCTGTCCATTGACAATGAACTCCTTTCCTTCAGTACTGATATATCATGGTTTTTACCCGTTTTGAGCCATGATATAAGTCCTTTTGTTGAGTCTTTTCTCTAGTTTTAGAGTCTTTCAAGTTCTTTTCAAGTTATAGGCGCGTATGGAGCTAATTGAAGGATTTGGAAGCTTTTGAAGCAATCTGGAGTTAAAGCCGTTCGGGAACAAGCTCAGCATCGATCGACACTGAGGAGCATCGATCGACACTGAGGAGCATCGATCGACACCATTCGTTTGGAAGAACCACGACCAAAGAACCTGGCATCGATCGATACCACTTACGGCATCGGTCGATGCCAGTGACCAGAACGCGAGACAAACCCCAAGATTATCCAGAAGTTTTCCTTATTTTGAAGATAACTCCAAAAACGTTTTGATTAGCTATTTAATTAGGTTTTGACAGCCTCCAGAAGACCACCTTGTGATTTCTGGAGATAGAGTTTTTCTGCAACTGAGTTTTTGGAGAAGAATTCTTGAACCTCTTTGTATTCTTACACTATTTCATTGTTTTATATGANGTCTAGTTTTGGAATTGACTTCAAATAAGGGTCTAGTTTAGCAAGAATCCCAATATAATAATAAATTAACAATCATAATCCAACTCCAAGTATCTAACGAAGCCATGAATTGTTGTTGAATGTGTAAAATCCATTAACAAACATCGAAACATGTTGATGTTGTAATAATCATAATTGTCGTTTTATAAACAGGCAAAAAATCAACCCATGAAAATATGACACAACCCTTCGACCTTTTGATTTATAAGCAAGCAAAAAAAATCATATGAAATTACGAGTTTTACCAAATTAATGTGAAACTAGATTAGATTTTTTTAAATCACGTACCTTAGCCGTCCTTGCAATTAGAGGTGAGAGAGGCTCGAACTCTCGACCTCACGACCTCAGGATTACTCAGATAGCTATGAGACCTACGCGCGCCACCACCCCAATTTGATAGTTGTCTTCACAAAAATAATAATTTATTATAAATTGATACTTTATCGTTCCTCTCTTGTCTCTGTCTTTGGGGTTACGACGAGAGAGAGAGAAACTTTTCATGTACGCACAACCCCAATCCGCTTCTTCTTCCTCAATTCGTCCTTCTCTTCTCTTGGTTCATGCTAATTAGAGGTTTGTTTTGCTAATTTTCAATGTACGTTAATGTGATTCCCGTCTCTGAAGTCGCCCTTTGACTCTTGAATCTCAAATGTAGATTGGTTTCCTTACTCTATTTTGCTTGTAATTTGTGTTTCTCCGGATTGTTCTCTGACATTGACACTGGAATCTACTTGTTTGAAATCTGTATCTTGGCGCTAGAACCGGATTCAAACCTTAAATTTCAATAGCTAAGCCTTGTTTCGATTTGGTTCTGGAATTTGATATTTTTTTGGTTTTCTTTTGTTCTTGTTGATGTATAGATTAGGCATGTGTTAGTCGTGAGTCGTGAGGTTTCTTACCAATGGTTGGACATGTTGTTGTGTCTCCACCATTGTGCGTTCAGCTACGGATGCACAAGGTTCAATTTAGTCTCTCAACGAACCCTCGTATAAAGATTGCTCAAAGGTTTGATCTTAATCTCTTTTATTCCCCTAACTACAGCAAACTTACTTTTTTCTTGTTGTTCTTGATCATATGAAGTGGTTTAGAAGTAACAATGTATCATTATTGTGTTAAATCATGTTTTCTATTTGTATAGGAAGACTTTTGGGAGTTGCAAGATCATATCAAGGGAAGCTCACAAACTTTATGTTCCTACTTCCTTAAATCTTGGAGCGTATTATTCTCAGGGAGAGCCTTCTTGTAAGTGTACCTGCTTGGCATCTCTGGCAGATTTTGATGGTGTTGCTGGTTCCGGTTGGGTTCCTATTGGTGACCAAGTTCTCCTGACGGCTAGTATATTTCTTACGTATATGGCTGGAGTGATTCCTGTTCAAACAAACTCTACTTACCCTTCCAGAAACAACATTGTTGAGGAGAATCCAGAAGTTGGAACTTCAGAATCTTCTGGTAGGTAAGAGTAGTTATCTGAAAAATTCCAAATCAGAATAAGATTTTTTATTCTATTTCACTTTTACAGTGCAGTATAGCTGTAAGGCATTAATACTGCAAATTGTTGAGTATTCATACATATTCCCTTTCTTCTGTACACTGACTTTAGGGAGACGGATTATGAGGGTCATTTGAAGTCTGTATGGGAAGTAGTGAAAGTAAAGCTTTTAGATTCTTTAGACGCCATCAAGCATGAGAGTACAGTTGGAAGCAGAGTCCTCAAAGCCAAACGGCCCAAAGGGAAGCCCCCACTGAGTTTGTATGCGATATCTGAGGGGCCTCAGTTGTACTTGCTCTGGTCATGTTTTCAGAAACTTGAAGAAGAGGTCAGCTTGCACCTTCTTTCTCCAGTATTTCACTTTCCGCGTATCTGTTGAGGTTCCATTGATTTCTAGTTCAGGGGCATATATCAATAAAAAGCAGAATGTGCACTTTGAGTCAAGGAATTACACTAATGTACGTTCTAATGTAGTAGATACTAGTTTACAAACCTGCCATTTAAAAACATTAAATATGAATATGAATCACATTACCTGGGGCAAGAACTTACTGACTCATTCGATTGTTTCCTTCGTCACTAGTAGTAAGATTTGTTATTCTATACGCTCAGAAACATTCAATGCATTAGTTTTCTCATTTATTGTGATTCTCCATACCTGCTGATCAGCTAGTGAATTTGCTTTGCAGACAAATAAGATCTCTGACACAGTCAATTCAGATGAGTGGTTGGTTACTTTTACTCAAATTGTTCGGGAGGCATATCAAGCAGCATGCACAGCTTGGCTAAAAAGGGAACTATCTGTGGAAAACACTGATTCTGACAATGTAAGTCGATATCATACAACGTGTAGTCATTGTTTGAATAGAAAATTTGGATATGAATTCCAGACTCTAGCCCTTGATATGCAGGCGATTACTCCTTTGCTGATCAGAATGCTAAATGAAAAGGATGCTATATTTGACAAAATAAGAAAATCAGGCAAGGAGGATCTGTTAGCAGAATTTTTATATTTCCATAGATTTGGATCTCCCGCGAAAGCTTTCTGCTACAACTTAAGCTTCTTTCGCACTCATGGAGTTGTCATTTTGGAAGACTTCATGATAACATTGGCGGATGGGGTCGCTAGCATCTACTTAGAGCTCATTTCTGTAGACAGCAAATTTTCAAATGAAATGAAAAGTGGAGGATTAGGTATCTGTAGCCTTTCTAGTCGAGCACTCCAAAAACTACGTAATGAGGTAAAAAACCACTTCAATTTTGTTTAGTTCCACCTTACATTTCATCTCTCATTGACAAAGATTTCATTTCTTATTGTTGATAGGTAGCTCTATACCAGTGGTTGCATCAGAATATGGAAGCAGTTGTATCGATGTATGAGGATCGCTTTGACCTCTACATTCTTCAAACCCAGGTTATCAACAACCTTGATGGTAGTGACGATACTGAAAGCCTTAGTTGGTGGAGAAAGCTCACACTGGGCCTGGGGAAAACCAAAGGTGCCACATCATCACCCTTGCGATACTCCATAATCAGCGATTTTTCATTACCTATTAAACGAACTAAGGAGCTTAAGGCTCTAACAGGATGGTAAACCTCTCTTCTTTTACCTTGACCACAACCAAAAATTCTATTAGAATTTAATATGAAGTGTTTGATGTGTACAGGAGGTACTACTTCAGTCTGTTTCTGGAGTTATCAGACATCGGAATGCCAATTATCAGAGTGGTGCTGGATAAAGTGAGTAGCATCATATCTTTCTTTCTCGTCACCTTGATCGGTAGATCAGTCGGACTTATCTTCACCGGCATTAGACAGTCTCTCCGGTGGAAGTGAAATCTCATATAATCGTGATGGTGATTTTTTTCCCTCCGCCTCATTTTTTGGTGTTCTTTTAATGATTTTTGTTTGGTAAGCGATAAGTTGGTGAAATATGATTTTTTTAAACCTTAGTTTCCATTGCGTTAACTACATTGCCATTGTTTTCTCGTTTTCTATGCAAAAGAGTGTTTTCATGTCTTCTGCAAATTAGAAAACGATGTTGTTCTTTCATGATAACTCTAATCAGAGATGCAATTTCATTGTCATCAATACTCTCTTGAAGTTATAACTATAGATATATTATACCTAAGAATAGTTCAAAATGTTGTGAAAAATAAACATTAGTTAATCTGACAATGTTTTATCCAATAATATTCAAGGTTCAAGAAATTGTCCAAACAAGAAAAAAATATTATGTGGCTTATGAACCTTTAAAAAACAAAAACAACTAATTTTATCCTCTTGTGATTCAAAATATAAATAACCTAAATATATTTACTGGAAAAATTGTCAATACATATATATATGCAGAGAAAGGGAAAACGGCTGTTCTTATCTTATTATATAGAATATGATTTTCAAAGTTAGTGATCGTGACAAATGTCAAGTTTAACGATAAAATTTTGACATTTGTAAAAAACATAAACCAATTATATTCAAACATTGTGTTTACATTAATATGGAAAAATTTAATTCAAAAAAATACTCATAATTAAAAAAGGTAAATAAATATATGTAAAATTATGTAATCTATAAGCAAAAAGAAACTAAATTATTTTTATTTTTTGATTCAAAAAAATATTAAACTTAAATATAAATTAAAATTAAATCTTATTATAATAATTATACGAAAATTAATTCCCCAAAATTTCAACTGATCTTAAAAAAAAATTAAAAAATAATTAAAATATAAAAGTAAAAGGAAATTTAATTTACAATAGAAATGAATTCAATTTTAAAAGTTCGTAAAACGTTGGTAAAGATATGTTGTAAATTGTGATTGCGTTTGTAATTTTACTGTTAGAATCTTCTAAAATATAAGTAAAATATCATGATTTACAAAAGTTTATAATGGTATACCATGATTATTAAATTTTATTCTCATTTCGGGTGTTTTCTTATACTTTTCAGAAAAGATAATGAGCAAAAAAATTCAAATATAACAACACTAACTTATTTTTATGTCGATTTAGAAAAGAAAAATAAAAAATTTAAATATGATTAAAAATTAATAAATTTTATTCAAATAGAAATAAATCAATCAAAATAAATAAATAATTGTAACGTTGTTAGATTTTTTTATTGCTGAATGATTTTGGATAGACGTTTTTATTATTTTATTATATATTTATTTACATAGGTAATTAATTTATCTTTTTCAAGTTTTCAAGTTTTTTTTATCATAAATTTTAAAATATTAGATTATAATCCCGCGTATATGCGGAACATACTTTAGTTTCTTTAGTTTTTTAATACACGAAGTTATGAACCATGTGTATAACTACACAAACTAACACTAAATTCAAATTGACTATATGAACTGTAAAAATATGGTTGAAACCAACAAATTTGCATGTGCTGTTAGTTAAATAGTTAAAGTAATTGACTAGGATGCTACTTGGATGAACAAAACAACTGAGTTTTACTAAAATGATGCAGTTTTATTTAGAGAAATACCCTCAATTAGCATCATAACTAGTTTATGTTCCTAAACTACCACACACTCCTTAATTTTCTACTAATAACATTCATTAATGAATAAAAATACCAATTTACCCTTTAGTTATAAACACCAAAATTAGATCTTGTTACATCTTCTTCATCATCGTCGTCTCCTCAATCGTCATCATCTTCGACATCGTTTTCTTACCTCTCTATCATCAACATCTCCATCGTCGTTCTCCCCCCAACGTTACCTCTGTTAGCTCCGGCGAGGTCTAGTGAGGTCTCCGCCGTCTTCGTCTTCCTCTGACATCGTCTCCTCTGTCATCGACATGTTGCTCTAACATCATCAATTTAAGACAACGCCGTCTTCGTCGTCTTTCGACATTGCTCCTCCGACATCGTCATTGCTACTCTAACGAAGAATAAACCAGGTTTGACTAGTATTCTACAACCATAGAAGAGGTGAATTTGATGTTGCTTAATTGTAAAGAGATTATTAGATTGGTGTGATACACGGTGCAGATCCGAAATTGGAAAGTATTCAAAGTTGATTAGTTTGATACTTATTTCAATCGCTTACTCTTTATGTTTCAATTTGATAAATTTGAGGTATGATTTAGTTGGAAATTTTAAATCACTATCATGAATCAAAACCTGATTCTGAGCTTGTTAAGAATCTCAAGAGTATTATCAAGGCAACTTCGTTTTCATACAATTTAAACTTCATATCATAGTGGTGAAATTGAAAGAATCTAAAGTTTGATGAATTTGGATATGTATCATAGTTTCGAGGTGGTCCAATCTCAATAGCAGAGTACATGGAGGAGATTTTGACTAATCTTAAAGCAGGATTTTACATGAATCATGATGTAATTAGAGATTAAGGTGATTTCATTACTTCTCCAAAAGTTAGTCAAATGTATGATGAGGTAATTACTTAGCATTTGTTGAGTTGATAGTTATACATTTGTGTTTTCGATTCTATGTTTGAGCTTAAGATTGGGATTTTGTTAATTGATGTTGTGTTGTTAGATGATTGATGTTTGGGCTGTGTGTCTTTAATGTAGTCTTCTTCTCCTTTTAGTTTAATATAACGTGAGGATTTGCAAAATTGCAATGTAGTCTTCTTCTCCTTTTAGTTTATTATGTGTATCTTATGTAGACTCGATCTCTGCAGAAATCATATTCCATTCGTTGGATTTGCAAAATTATGTATAATAAATAGATGGGTTGTTGGTTTAGGATCCGTTGGTCTATCTCCACAGTCTACACCTGCAGCCTTGTATCTCATGATACATTGCACATAGTCTACACCTGAGGGAAGGGAGAAACATGAGCATGTGATGATTATTGCTGTCAGTGCATTATTTAGGAAGACTTTCCTAAATATGTGTTTAGCCTTCCCAATTTTCAAGCATTGCTTCCTGAAATAATGCACTGTATTACTTTAAGGATTGTTGCTGCGAAGGTTCAAATATGGATGAAAATAAGCTCGTTCATGATTGCTATTGGACAAAGACATGGGCTTTATACTCTTTTGATTTAGTAATGTTTACAGAGAAGGTGGAGGTTTTGTAAGTTAACAATGATAGTATAACTAAGGGATGTGGTGTTTGCTTGTTGTTGAAAATTCTAAGGATTTGTTATCTCCATCTGTTTATCAGGGTTGTTGTGATCATTCTCACTTAACTGATTATGAGATTAAGTAGCAATTGAATTTGTTGAAGAGAGCATAGGGGAGCATAAGAGAACATTTAACATGTGTATTGTGCTTTCCCTAAAATCTCTAGAAAGATCTTTTGAATACCAATTCGGCATTTTAATCATCAACACATCACATTGCAAGTATTGATACACATCGAATGACTAACTCAGCTTTTTAGTAACTAACAAGCATTATTTAGGAAGACTTTTCTAAATATGTGTTTATCCTTCCCAATTTTCAAATACTGCTTCCTAAACGTGCTTATTTCTTTTGTTCTGTTTTTAGATGTCTTGTTTCTTTTTCTTTATTTGTGTAGAGAGTTATTAAAGGCTTAGATTATTGGTTAGACACAAGTGTTCCTGCTCAAATCCTAAAACTACAAATATAGGAAAATCTTTCTAAAATACAAGAAGGCCTTCCTAACTTTAATAATGCTTTTCTAAATGATTATTAATCTAGGTATCTCACATAAACAGAAGGTACACTCTTTCCCAAAACACTCATATAATCTTTAAAAAGTATCACACATCATCTTAAACTTCAAGAACTACTTCTTAAGTGATTATTAAATAATTATATACAAAATCATCTCTAAACTCTAAATTCTTCTAAATCAAATGCAAAGTAATCTAGAAAACTAATCAACACAGCTGTCGCAAAGTTTATTGGTGCTCTATATGGAGTGATTGTTAAAATCGATGGAGTTGTGGGTCAGGTGCTCCAACTTGGAACATGTTGCTCATCATCAACTTTGTGTTTCTTCGTCGGAACAACATTCTCAACTTCCTTACATTGATTCTTTTTTTTTCCTGAAATCAACATATAAGAAATAACCCCACATTACAATGAAACACATCAAAGATATTACACACTTCTCCAACCAACACAAGACACGAGATGGTTCTGTTTTGTAAAGAAACACTTCAAAGATATCACAGACACAAGACTGGTTATTTACAAACATATCACAAAATACTTCATAAAATCCGTTTTAAGAAGGTCTTCCCAAAATTTACGAATCCTCTCCTAAATTTTCAACTATGCTTCCTAATTTTTTCAACAAAACTTAATCCAATCAACATTTTCTGTGAGAAACCCCATGATCTTAACCTATGAATAAAATTCCAAAAAAAAAAAGCATGAATTGCAACAACAAACCTCGGGTGGAGTAAAACACTTAAGATCGAACTTTTGGTTCATTGGTTTATGACTTCACCTCTTTTTTTACCCTTTTTCTTATGAGTAATGTCCTTATGCAACATAAAAACATAGGACAGAGTTAAAACAAATGGTGTTGTTTAAGTAAAAGATCTTAACCATGTCCTTGCTGTAAAAATGAACTCAGTAAATCTGTTTTACGAAGGTCTTATACAATGCTTCCTAAAATGAAATCAATAAATCTGTTTAGAATGTTCAACATTGCTTCCTAAATTTTCAACAATGCTTAATCCATTCAACATTTCTGTGAGAAACTCTATGATATTAACCTATGAATTACTTTGGGAGTACGGATAAAGTAAAACAAGTAGTCACCAATAACCATTTTTCAATCAATGTAAGTTTATAATACGTTGATGCAAATTCTCAAGCATAAAACCTTCAAATCCAATGAAACAAGGCATATTTTCCTGACAATAACACACACAATATTTCTGATGCAAAGACTCTAGCTTGAAAAATTGGCTATTCCCGGATGAAAAACATCAATAACCTACATCCACAATTCCACCATAATCTTAATACTTCATCAGAATCTATAATGGAACTATGTGATTATGCAAAATGAATAGAAACTACATAGTTACAAGGCATTCTATGCGAAGATTCCACAAATAAATTAACAGCCGGTTACTCAGATTCAAGGATCACAAGTGAGAAGATCTCAGCAAGTTAATTTGCTTCCTGGAGAGAAGTCTGTTGGTCATGAATTTCCTGGTTAGGATGGTAACGACCTTTTCCGACATTGTTGAAATTTATAAAGGATCACAAGTGAGAAGATATCAACAAGTTTGAGTGTTCAATTCTCACAGACATTTTGTCGAACACGTTTTATGCATATTAGATCCACCACCATTTATGTTGATAAACGCAAGAGAATGAACAAATTCGAATCCAAAAAACAAACGCAAACACGATGCAACAATGATTAGAAGTGCACATAGATGTTGATAATCACTGAAAACACAAATTAGGAGGGCCGGGGCATTTGTTTCTGTAACTCCAAAACTTAGAAAGAAAAGACGCACAAAAGATACCTCTATATTCCGGCGAGACGATCTCCATCTAGAGGATCTCCGGTGAGACGAGCTCCGGCGGGACGAGTTCCGACGAGACGAGTTCTGACGAGACGAGTTCCTGATGAGACGTGTATGGCGAAATCAAAACGGTGGGTCTGTTTCGTTGTTTGTTCTAAAAGTGTGAGGTTAACATAGGGGTTTTGTGGTCATTTTGTTACAAAACTTGTGGCATATGTGGAAGTTTCTAAAACTTGTGCTTTGTTTGGAACTAAAACATAGTTTAGTGTTAGTAGTGAGAATTGCCTTTTTATTTATATAAAAACAAAAAAAAAATCTAGTGAATCCGGGGATCAAACTCATGAACTTGAGGATAACCAACAAACTCGATACCATTGGGCCACATTACTTTTTAAATAAAGACAAACAAATATTGTTTTTAATAGCTAAATATTCTGCATTTCAAAAGCTCCGTTCCCATATTGGAAAGAAACCCCTGTTGTCTCCTCCATCGACACGATGGGATGTAACACCAGCGACGAGCAATACGAATCTTTCAAAATTTAGATCTATATTACTGACTTTGTTATCTCATTTTTTATTGTGATTTGGACCAACCCTTATTGCTCCGCTGAAGCATGTGGAAGCCAATTTCAAGGATTTCTACCGTTCCTAGTAGCTCCATCATCAGCCATTATTGTTTAGTTGAAAGCTCCAAGAATGTGACTATATATATTTGTTGGCCTTTGTAGCGAGAGTTATCGTGGCTTAATGATATTGAGTCGACATCTATCCCAAGTTCATGAGTTTGATCCCCAAATTATTGATATTTTTTTTTTATAAATAGTTATTCAGATTCGTTTAAAATTTAGTCGTTTTATTCATCCACGTGGCATCCTAGTCAGCTACTTTAACGATCTAACTAACGGTATCTGCGAATTTGTTGGTTTCGACTATATTCTCATATTTCATGTAGTAAATTCAAATTTAGTGTTAGTACGTGTAGTTATATGCATGGTTCAAAGTTTTGTGAATAAAAAAGCCAAAGCAACTTAGTTCATAAAGGGAATTATAACATCCCGGTTTCAGGAATATAGTAGTGCATGCGAAGATGTTTAAAAGAATTAATTTGGCCACCTATGTCACCAAAGTGCACTTATCTTTTTGGTCAAACATCCAGAAAGAATTCCAGAGTAAAGCGTGTTTGAGTTGGAGCAGGATGGGTGACCTCCCGGGAAGTGATTTTTGGTACCATGCGAGTGAGGAAAAAACACGTGGTGATTTGTAACATCGGTAAATAAGTATTTAAAGCCATCCGGACGTAGCGGACTGGCCGTCGAATAAGAGTGGACCTAATGGGCTGAGAGCGGATATGAGACCCGTTAAAAGTGGCGATCGGGATGTTACATGAATCATCAATTTTTCTTTGTACAGAAAGCCAAGTTTCTCTTGTTATTGTCAAAAGTGTAGAAGCATGTCTTTACAGATTATTGTGCGGGAAATTTTTGTGGTGAGCAACATGTCGAGACAATATGTGTTTGATTTTAGCAACATCCATTTTTCTCTGCAGAGAAATCCAAGTTTCTCTTGTTATTGTCAAAAGTGTAGAAGCCCGTCTTCATGGATTATTGTGCGGAAAATGTTTGTGGTGAGCAACATGTCGAGACAATATTGTTTTAGCAATATATCCTTGAAAAATTCCTTTCTCATCTAGTTGTAAGTTAAGGGAAAAGCATTGTGTTTCTTTGTGGTTTAATCTCTTATTTTCTTATCTATTTTGTAACATTTCCGAATCTAATATATCAACATTACTCTAGCGAAAAAGTTAAATAATGTTAAGCTAAACATTTAGGGTGGTCGGCGCTTGGTATCGAAAAAGCTTTTCGTATTTAGTGGTGGGATTTAAAGTGTTTAGGGTTACACGATGGTGCGGAGAATGCATGATATCATGCAAAACTGATACTCTTTTGAATAGTGATCGTTTCCTTTCCTTTCGTTTTTGACCTTTTTCTTGCAAAGGGAAACAATATTTTAATGAATACAAGTCTCATAGGCACAAAATAACGCCTTTTTGTGAATCCCAAAGAAAAAACAAGCTTCCAACTCAATTATTTATACTCTGTTTTGGTTTTCCGAAGCCTCCAATTTTTTGGTTGGAAAACTGTGTCAATCCTTCTCTTCGACATTTTTGCACATAACTGCCAATATGAGAAAGGAAAAAGATAATGCATGAGGTTTGAAAAGAGGTAATGGTTTAAGGGCGAGAACCACTAAAAATGAATGACCATTTGGAATCAGCATATAATGGTAAAGTGAAAATCGAGGTGACTTCATCCAATAAAAAATATAAAAAGATTGGAAAAGATAAATAGTAAAGAAAAAGATGCAAATTTAAGGACGAAATCATCTCAGTTTGAGTGGTTGGTGTGGTTGATTGACATTGACTTTCATGAAAAAATAATTATAGTTATAATAATAAAATTTACAATTTTATTTTTAGTAAGAAAACAAAAAAGGAAGAAAAGAAAATTGCTTCTCAAAACTTTAATATTAACAAGGGGAGATTTCATGCATTGTGTGAGTTTAAATTAATGTAGTAAATTATGTAACACTAAATAACTAAATATGTATTAAACTGATTGATCTATGTATCTGTCGTTTGCGCATTCCACTTATGTCACATGATCTTTCATTTATAGGTTTCATGTGTTTGTCCTATTAAAAAAAGATATTAAAATCAAATTCTAAACTACATTAAGTATGATTCTCTTTATGAATCAAATTATATTGTTTTACGTTATGGTAAAATTGTATTAATTGATTTTAGAAATGAGAAACTATTGTCTTTATATATTCTTTTTTTAGAAATGAGAGGGTACAATACAAAAATAGTAAAAAACACATGTTAATAAACATCTTTTACATTTTTTTCTAAATTAATACAGTATAAGATTGCTAAGAAAACAAAATATAAGGAGATAATCATAATCTTTATAAATAAATTAAAATTAAGTCAATTGAAAAAAATATCATTGATAACTTAAACAAGCTCAACAAAAATAATGTAGATACGAATATCTAAACTAACCCCCCCCCCCCAAACGTTAGAACATGTAAAACATCTCGTAATAAAGTAAGACTCACAACTAAATTCAAAAAATAGAATGGTAAATCAATTTGATATTAATTTAACAACCTATATCATGTTTCTATTTTCTCCCTACATTAACGTAAATAATATTACTCACATTAGTATTCACTTATTTTAAAATAATAGAGTTTATTATTTTTTGTACTTTAGGGTCGTCTTCTAATAATTATATTTATCAATACATCACAAAGTTATTATAACTTATTATATATTTAAAAACTAATTAACTCTTAAATAGTTTTACATAGTAAGATTATGAAAACATCACTATTCAATTATGTTCAAAATGCATAAAGTACGAAGACCAAAAAAATATATAAATAATATATTTATATTATTTCAAAAATACCATTAATTTTTGAAAGAACATAATATACAACATATAAAAGTTTGAAAAAATATTTTTCTACAATTGATTTATGTCCCATTTCAAAATGTTTAAAAATGGTTCCTAATTTTGTGGTCTTTTTAAAACCTAGAAATTTGTATTAAACATACAAAAAAATTCTAAACAAAATTATTCTCGATAGGAAAAAAATTGATTTGAAATTTAGAGTTAAATTTGGATTCAAAATTAAAAAAAAGAAACAAATTATTGTTATATTTGGAATAAAACTTACATGAATCCAATTCAAATATCAAAATTTAGCTAAATAAAAATGAAAGCATTTAAAAATATTTTTCTTAAAGTTAATTTTGAATGAGTTAAGAAAATGCAATCGCACTGCCTCATCCCCATGCATTTACTTCTTTAGAGATTCAAATCCAAATAAAAATAGATTTGAAGAAATTGTGATGATGAAAATAAACCTAAATAAATTTATAAATTTTTTACTCTAAATTTTGGTTGAGTCAATTTAGAAAAAGTGAAGAGACTCAATATATAAGAGAAAATGAACCTGAATAGAAGAAAAAAAACATGAATTTTTTATTGTGATATTTTTAGAAAAATGTGTATGAAAAATGTTATTCAAATTGTCTAACTGTTTTTATGTGGTGATTTTTTGTTTTCATTCAATGGAGTAAGTTATGGCAATTAATAAAATTATATTAATGGATTAAGTTATGGTCCATTAAGAAAAAATTATTGTCTTTATATATTTTTTTATATGAATGAGAATATCAAGTAGTACAATTGAGAAATATTGAAAAGTCACATGTTAAAAGGTTATAGTCAATTATATTGTTTGATTTTCTTTTAAATATGTTAATTGGTTAAGTTTTGGTCACATTGTATTAATTGATTTTCAATGTGTAATTAAGAGAAATTATTGTTTTTATATATGTTATTCTAGGAACGAGAATATCAAAAGATAAAATAGAAAATAGGGATAACACGTGTCAGCTTCTCGTAAGATAAACTCTTATTTATTATATAAGATTAATATAATAAATTATGCAACACTATATAATAAAATATATATTAAACTGATTCAATTCTTTTTTTACAAAATTTTTTATTTGTTATTTATGAATTCAAATTCGATAAACCATATAAAAGCTCTATGGATTTAGCTAAATAAAAATGAACTCAATAAAAGTTTTTTTTTTTATCAATTTTGAGTGAGTTAGAAATGCAATTGTATTACCATATAAGATTAGTATAATAAATTATGCAACACTATATAACAAAATATATATTAAACTGATTCAATTCCTTTTTTACAGAATTTTTTATTTGTATTTATGAATTCAAAATTTGATCAACCATATAAAAACTCTATGGGTTTAGCTAAATAAAAATGAACTCAATTAAAAGGTTTTTTTTGGTCAATTTTGAATGAGTTAGAAAAATGCAATTGTATTACCTCATCCTCACATTTGCTTCTTTTGACATTCAAATCCAGATAAAATGGGTTTGATGAAATTTTGATGATGAAAATAAACCCTAAAAAAATATACTTTTACTATAAATTTGGTTAAGTCATTTCACCACGTCATATTGAAAGCATAAGATGGAAAAATAGTGATTCTACAATGTAAAAAAAACAAAAAAAAACTAACATATCCAAATGTGAATAATCATGATATTGCATTTTGTATCTGTTGCAAAATTAGTATCAAAGCCACTAATAAATACGATAACCTTAAGAAAAGATAAAACATGGCTAAATGATATGTAGTTAATAAAATTAGGAAAGACGTACCCAAAAACACTCTAATTGTTGGGGCTAAACATCAATTAGTTTAGACCAAATTAATATATATATATATATATATATACATTTAGTAAAACATAATAAATTAAAGAAGTGATCTTATATTCGTCATTAGTTATATGTTCTCAACTATATCACTTATATAAAAGAATAAATCAATCTGAAAAGGAAAAAAAATTGATATTTGTATTGCGATATTTGAAGTAGCCATTAGAAAAATAAAAAATGGTAGTAAAAAATCTATTCAACTTGGTTTAACTATGTTGTTGATTTGTTATGTTGATTTATTGTTTTCATTTAATTTATTATTTATTGCAAATTATATTAATAAGTTAAGTTATGGTCAATTATGTTGTTTGATATTCTTTTAATACATTCTAACAATATTGCACCAAAAAAAACATTTTGACAACTTATTAAAACAAGAAACATTAATTACTTCGATTACCAATACTACAGTGAGGTTTAATTTCAAGATGGTTAATCCAATTTTCTTGCTCTCATGGCTGTCATATGTTAATTGTGGCTATTGAACTCTTTATATTCTTGTTTTCATTCAATTTCATATTTATTGCAAAGTCATTTATTTTAAAATGAAAGAAAAATAGAAAAAATTATAGAAAATAACATATTTAAGTTTAGAAAAGACACATGTGTGAAAAAATGTTGCATGTCAGTTTCTCATTAAATAAACTATTCTTTATTAGATAAGTTTGAACAAACAAAAAAAAATGCTCGTTAACCTAAGCATGACAAAATTTGTATAGAAATACAAACAAACTCGAACACATTTGCAAATAAACTCCTAATTCGTAGAGTAAGTCACAATATTATAAAAGTATATATATAGAAATTACATATGAACGCATAACATAATGTCATATAACTATTTTGGTATCAATTCTAAATAAACATAACAACATACACTCCATTAAAGATGTTAGCATTTTATATGGTCTTAATCAAGCATTTTTATTTTTAGTCCATATAGTTGGTATAATATTAAAATACTGGAACTGTGTCTTAATTTAAAAAAAAAAATTTAATTTGAATGACTCTCATATCTTAACGCAAATAGTCTCTTAGAAGTTTATCTAAGAACATCCTACAACTATAATCAATATCATGATATAGATATTCCCAACACTTCATTTTATTTTTACTTAAAGTACATATTTATATTTCGAAACTCATTAATGTCATTTGCTCTCATGAATTAACTTGAAAGACGCTGCAAAATATATGAACAAACACTAGTAGTTATTACTTATAATTCAAAAACTGAAACTAATACACCTTAGAAACATGAGTTATTTGTAGACTTACCAATGTACATGTTTTGACATCTACAAGTACAAATGCAAATTTCATGAATCGTTTTGGATTATTAAAGATGAATTACTACTCACCTTTATGTTAATCTTGTGATTCTTAATTTTGTTTCTGTTACTCGGTTATGTCAAAACATACCCTTTCTATCTAACTTTTGAACAATACTCATATTGTTTGTATCACATCTGAATTATGTACTAAAAAACTAGGGATAATTGCTAAAACTAGACCCAAAATTGAGTTTAAATGCAAAACTAGACTAAAAAGATAGAGAAATTACATTAACTTCCTTATTTGCAAACCAAAAAACAGAAACTGCATTTACAGTTTTAACTTTCACGCGGAGGAGACTTCATGAACGAAGTCTCACAGTAGACTTCGTCCATGACATCCATGAAGTTTGAACCGTAATTAAATCTTAGATTTAAATTTAAAAAATAATAAAAAATAAGTTCAATGTAATTTTTTTCTTCAGAAAATAAGATTATTCAAATATGAACTTTATAAATTAAAATTTCAGAAACTTTCATAAAATTAAAGCATGTAAGGTTTATTATGTTTTAGAAAATTATAAACAGTCACAGACTTCCCTAGCGAAGTCTGCAACCGTAACTAAATCTTAAATTTAAACTAAAAAATTATAAAAAAAATATTTTGATCAAAATTTTTGATAGATAAATTATTTTAAATCAAAGCCTAAGGTTTAAAAATAAAATTTCATAAATTTTCATAAAACTAAGTCATGTAATATAAACCATGTGAGGCATAATAAGTTTAGGGTTTGTCAATTGGTAAGAATCCATGTATATATCTTTAAGATTAAGCTTAAGTTCATATTTTTTGATATAAAATGTCAATCTTTCATATAGTTGTTAGATTTTGGATATATTATACTATTTTGATGTCAAATGTAAGTATTTGTTAACAAAAAGTGAAAAAAATATTAGAATTTTAGAGTTTAGGGCTTACAGACTTCTCGAGTCTCGGATGAAGTCTCATAGGAGACTTCGTATATAAAGTCTGTAACATTTTGTAAGCGTAGACTTCTTTGTAGAAGTCTGAAATTTCAGAGGTGAAGTCTAAAACTTCAAAGGTGAAGTCTGAGATTTCAAAGGTGAAGTCTGAGATTTCAAAGGTGAAGTCTCAGATTTCAAAGGTGAAGTCTGAGATTTCAAAGGTGAAGTCTGAGATTTCAAAGGTGAAGTCTGAGATTTCAAAGGTGAAGTCTGAGATTTTAAAGGTGAAGTTTTAAATTCAAAAAAATTCAAAATTTTCAAAAAATATCGAAAATTTTCAAAAAATCTTGAAAATATTCAAAAAAATTCAAACTTTTTTGAAAAATTTCGCATTTCGAAAATATAAACTCATTTTTTCTATTTTTCTCAAATCTCTCTCAATCTCTCAAAAACGGCATAGCTCTCTCTCTCTCTCTCTCTCTCTCTCTCTTTCTCTCTCTCTCTCTCTATCTCTCTCTCTCAAACCTCTGTAAAATAGCAAGGATCTCTCCACCTTCAATGTCACTCCACCGTACTGTCGTCGTTAAGACGTTGCTTTTATTGTTTTTTTCTCCGTTTTCGTCGCTATTAATCTCTACTCAAAAGTGTTATTTTCTCCATCCTCAGATTTGACTAACCACTCGCTCATTAATACTGCATTTTTTTACCATCGTATTCATCCTACTAAATTATGCTTTTATGCTTGTTACAGATCTGAGGCGTAACACCCCCAGAAAATAGTTAAGTTTGTTTATTCTTTAGATTCATACAACAGTTTATGTTCCAAACGAAAATTAAGATTTGAATATTTAATTTTCTGTGCGTTATGATTTGTTTTTTTGGAATTTCATCTAGAGGATTCATTATGAATTTCAAATCTAAAATAATTTATGTTGAGTATGATTTCTAAATTTTTTGTTAATTTATCTGAGTTTTTTTCGTTATTTTTTTGTTTGTATGTGAGTCTTCGTTATCTCTTTATTTTTACAGATCTAGATTTACACTGAGACTTCACACCAAGACTTCACTTTGAGACTTCACACCCAAACTTCACTGTGAGACTTCACAACCATACTTCACTTTGAGACTTCACACCCAGACTTCACTGTGAGACTTCACACCTAGACTTCACTTTGAGACTTCACACCCAGACTTCACTTTAATACTTCACACCCAGACTTCACTTTGAGACTTCACACCCAGACTTCAGTGTGAGACTTCACAACCAGACTTCACTGTGAGACTTCACACCCAGACTTCACTTTGAAACTTCACAACCAGACTTCAGTTTGAGACTTCACAACCAGACTTCAGTGTGAGACTTCACTGTGAGATTTCACACCCAGACTTCATTGTGAGACTTCACACCAAGACTTCACAGTGAGACTTCACAACGAGACTTCACAGTGAGACTTCACACAGAGACGGTTCTAGGCTCTCGTAGCATTTAATTCTTACAAATAATATTGTAGATGTAAAACAAACAATTGTAATCCCCCTTCTTGGATTATAAATCTCTTGTACAATGATATTTCCAATTAATAAAAGTTATATTGACAAAAAAGTACTTCTTGTGAAACCTATTAAATTAAATATCAAGTCTTAATTTAACAAAAATAAAGTTGCAAAGTCCTTAGAGAGAACTTTGTTCTTGTTCATTTGAAATGAAAAGTGGAACAAAAAAAAAAGTCATAATTAGCTAGGAGACTTCAAAGGTGAAGTCTCGCAATCAATAACTATTAGAAACTAATAAAATCGATTTAAGACAGAATATAACACATTGAGATGTGAAATTCATACATAAACAACAACAATAACTAATACATATGAAAAACAATTAAAATCTCAAAAATATAAAAAAGATATGATACAAATACATTTTTTAAAATGTTAGTGCAAGAGACTTCTCAAACGAAGTCTTCGGACAGACTTACTCAGTGAAGTCTAAAAATTATAAGCTAAATACCTAATAAGTTAAGAAAAATAATTCAAAAATAATTATACGATAAAAAGAGTTCAAAATTTTAAAACATCAAAAGCCATACGTAAAACATATGTTAGGACAAGAAAATAAAAATAACTAATTACAAATAAGCTAAAATTTCATTTTTACTAAAATTATCATTTGAGACTTCTCGGATGAAGTCTCCCAACAGACTTCTTAGATGAAATCTGCTAAACAATTCAGAGGAGACTTCGCCTGACAGGTCTAGTTTTGCAATTGACCAAATTTTGACTTTTTAAGGAGACTTCACAGACAAAGTCTCTTACACAATGAGACTTCGTCTGAGAAGTCTATACCAGTTGGGGTCTAGTTTTGCAACTGACCACACCTTTGACTTTTTCATTAGACTTAATCTGGGAAGTCTCATCAGTATGAGACTTCGCCTGTGAAGTATATTACGTAATGAGACTTTCATGATGAAGTCTTTTTGCCTTTAGAGACTTCTCCGGCGAAGTCTACCCATAAAGTAGGGTCTAGTTTTGCAATTGACTAGAGTTTGACTTTTACATGAGACTTCGCCTGAGAAGTCTGAGTATAAAAAATGTTACTTTTACAATTGACCAAAATTTTTGATTTTTTTAATTTCAGAGTTTCCGATAGTTGCAGACTTCATCTGAGATCTGAGAAGTCTATCAATAGTCAATGTTTCAAAATTTTGGTCAAATGCTAAAGTAACCCCCTTTTTCACGTAGACTTCTCAAGTGAAGTCTTGATAAAAAGTTTTTGTTCAGGTCAATTGCAAAACTAACCCCCATTTTTCGCAGACTTCACAGGAGAAGTCTGAAATAAAAGTCAAACTTACGGTCAATTGCAAAACTAACCTCATGTACACAGATTTTATATGTGAACTCTGAAGACTGTTTTTTTTTTTTTTCAAAGGAGAACTTGAGACTTCCATCGTGAAGTCTGTGAAGCAAAAAGTCAATTGCAAAACTGACCTCCAGTTGACTATTGATACTTCACTTGAGAAGTCTGCCTTCTGGAAAATCAGTGAAAATGAAGCAAAAATTACCAAATTTCGTTTTGATCTTGTTTTTAGCTTCGTCGACGGCCAAGAATTGTTCACACCACCAATACCCAAGAAATCCAAGCGTTATTATGCATGAATCTTAGTAAATCGCAAGATCTAAGGATGTAGAATTTTGAGAAAGAGATTTTAGAGTTTAATGGTTGAAATGAGAGAGAATGAGAGAGGAGATCGAGAAAAATTGAGCTTTTAACTTAATTATAGAGCTTTAACATCTCTTAATTCAGTTGGTTGAAGCATTTAGAGCTCAATTTTTGTTGGTAATGGTGGTTGGCAGCTATTGAAGAAGATGGCATTGTCGTAACTATGTGAGAATCTTTGGGTTATTATTTTTCAAACCAGCTACCAGACTTCACAGGAGAAGTATGCGCTATGTATTTTTGTGAAAAAGAAGGTTGGAAAGCTATTTTAAGGCATTTTGGGAAAAAAAAGGAAGAGGGGTCTAGTTTTGGAATTGACTTCAAATAAGGGTCTAGTTTGGCAAGAAGCCCAAAAAACTAAGCATATGAATTGTATCTTTCAAAATTGACTCCAACATAAAGGATTCACCAATCTCTAAACCTTTTGTTGTGTCAAATTCTTTTCAACTATTTTCCAAACTCATTGCTTTTGTGGTTTCTTGTAAAAATTGTTCCATCATTCCCAACAAAGTTGGCGAGCTTGACATAAATTAACTTAACACGATAACTTTACTGGAAAATATGTACATAGTGAATGATAGATATTTAACGAGAAAGCACAAGACGAATGAGCTTGGGAAAGAGTTACAAGAATTCTGTAAAGCAAACGGTTTAGAAATTGGTTAATTTTTCATGTTGGATTCCATTTGGAAAGATGCAATTATTATGCTCAGTTTGTCTAGTATAGAGTCCAGAAGTGATCCAAGAAAATAAATAGAATATTGTTCAAAGCTAGAAAGATATAATATGTTATCACAAAACTTAGCAATCCTAACAAAGACAAGATTAACATTGAAGAGATGATTTATTCATCTTTAACCATCCAAAATCGATGAAATTAACATTTGTACTTGAAGATGTCAAAGCTTGTAATTTCATAAGTTTCTAGAACAAAATTTGTTTATGAGGTGGATTAATTTCTATTTTTTAAATTGTAAATAATAATTAAAGGTGTTTATTCATATATTTTGCAGTATCTTCCAAGTGAACTCATTAGAACAAACAACATAAAAAAGTTTGAAAATATTATTTTGTTGGGTACAAAAAAACTTATGTGGTGGGATATATGTCATGAGATCAAATTGAACATGTAATATGTAGTCGGAGAAACTTTTAAAAGGCGAATGGCGTAAAGATATGAGAGTTTTTTACTTTAAAATCCATTTATAATGAAAATACAACTCCGATATTTAAGTTATATCTCAACTCCTGATTTTCCAAACAAAAATGGTTGACTAAACCATGTAAAATGCAACAATTGTTACTCTAAAATCATTTTTTTGTTGGTTAAGGTGAAAAAGGTAACTAATATATATATATATTTTACCCAATATTTTCATTGGAGTATACGTGGTTATATTTTTGAGAGTAAATGACCACATGACATTATGTTTTTGTGATTTCATATGATTTTGTCATCTATTTGTACAATTATTATTCATTATCTAACTATAAAATATGAAAAACCTACATTGATGATATTGGTATACATAATAATATAATATAGAAGAAAACTAGACATTGTTGTCCAAAATATTTTACAATTTTATTTTAGTAAAAAACAAAATATAATGACTTTCAAAACCTTAATATTTAATCAAAATAAAATGTACCTTCATATTTGAACTTAATAATTGGAGACTATAAGGTTAATTGTATGCAGTAGGAATCTTAAAACTATAACATATAACATAAATATCATTCTAATTACTTCAGTGGGTTTAGCCAATAATAAATTATTGGTTTACGTTTTTTACCACAAAAAAATTCAGAATATTCTGATTTAAATCTATGGATTCCGTATATTCGGATTATTAGGATCCGAATTTGTGATTTACAAATATTTAGATTTCAGAAACCTGCATATATTTATATCCAAATATAGGTCCAACTAAAATTAATAAAAACATTTGTTTTGGACTTTTAATATTTAGCTTCGCGTTAAAAGAATTTAGTTATATAAACTTTAAATCCCCTATTACAATTATAGTCAAAAGTATTAACCCTATATATAAACATCTCAAACTTTGGAGATGCTCAATATACGATCAATATAAAAAAAACGAGAAAATGTGTCCCACATGAATTAGTTAAGAAATTATTTTCCTAAAAGGAGCTTATATATTATTTTATTAATTAAATATAGATATGAATAATGGCTGAATAATATTTTAACAAAAAATAGATTGGATATGAATAACCGAGTTTCAAAATCATGACATCTAAATTTAGTTTTGATGGATTCAAAGTTTTGTTACCCGAATCCATATCTGATTCTCTACTAATATCAGATCTCAAATCGGATCTTAGACTCTGAATCATAATTCTATCCCTTGTCTATATTAATGTAATCGTTACGCCATACTCATATTATATCCCTCATAATAAATCATAACAAAAACAAGGATCGGAGGTTATTTTACAACCTCATAATAAATTTTAACAAAAAAAGAGGATTAAATGTTATCAACTAAAATCTACCTTTCTTACGCCAATGAATAAAAAAACCATCACAAGAAGCGAACATCACTTTGGGATGTTGAGTGTAGGATGTAGATATCTCGTTAAGGTTACTACTACAATCTCCATATAATTTTGATAAACAAGTTTAATAAAATCATATCAAAACATTATTTTATAATTGGGAAAATTGTCATAAAAATCACCAATTTGTTCAAAAAAATTATTTTAATCCTCAAATATAGATGGAACTAAATATATAGTTTACTTTTTGTTGACTTTCAAATTTAATAGTAAATTTTTATTGACTTCGCCATTTTGAGCACGACGTTAAGTCAATTAACGAAACAAGCTAACGGGGTTAAGTCTCTGTTGTCAGTCTCCGTTAAACAATCAAAACGACATCGTTTTGATTAAAAAGAATAAAACTATGGGTCTCGAACCCCTCACCTCTAAATTAAATAAACAAGTACATATCCATTGAACCAAGACATTTTAATTGTTATATCTCAAACATACATAGCTATATATACTACAACAAAATCCTCAAATAAAAAACTTAGGGTTTTACCCCGTTAGTTTGTTCACTTCGGAACCTCCGCCGCACGCCTCGAAAATACGCTGTCGTCTGCTTCTGCCACCGTTGTTGACGATTCTTTGGTCTCCGTCAATCTCCTCCTCGCTTTACCGAATCGATGGATGGGGAGCTCCGTATTTTGCCGCGAATTTGTCCGGGAACATCTCTGTTCGTCCTCATGACTCAAACACTTTACCTCACCAATACATCGATCTAATGGAGTTGTGAAGAAAGTCACAGACATAGGGAGAGAAATCGTCCTCCGGTTAGATCGGAACCAAGTCATTGGTGACGTGTTTCATGGCGCTAGAGTTTCTTGGATTAACGGAGAAAACCAAGCCGGACTCAGATTTCGTTTTGAAGATTCGTAAAGCTGATAAACCAAGATGTTGGAGTTGTCGAATAAAAGTCTTTGTGAGACTAAGTCTTTGAGTCGTTGCTTGTTGGAGTTGTTGAGTAAAAGTCTTTGTGAGACTAAGTCTTTGAGTCGTTGTTTAAGTCTTTTAATCGTTGTTGATTTGGTCAATAAGGCTAGCTTTTAGGAGTTAGTAGTGTAGTAGTGTAGTAGGCTACTCAAGTACTGGTCCGAGTTTTTCTCTATTTCTTATTTTGGTTGTAGGCTATTTAAGAGCCATTTCATTTACAGTTCATGTGTGTGTGAAAGAGTATTTTCAGAAACCTGAATCTTGAGTTTAACAGTGTGGTATCAGAGCAAAATACGAGTGATTAAGAGTGATCTGGTGTGAAAAAAAAAAAAAAAAAACAAACAAACAAAACAGAGTGAGTGAATGATGGCGGCTGATTCAAGCAATTTCAGTGCTCCGTGTGTGCCAAAGTTTGATGGAGATTACGATCATTGGAGTTTGCTAATGGAGAACTTGTTGCGTTCTAAGGAATATTGGAGTGTGATCAATCCAGGTTACAAGGAACCTGAAGAAGGAGAAGTGATGTCTACGGCGCAGCAAAAGGTGTACGATGATGCAAAGCTCAAGGACTTGAAAGCAAAAAACTATTTGTTTCAATCTATTGACAAAACAATTTTGAAGACTATCACCCAAAAGGAGACGGCAAAGCAACTGTGGAACTCAATGAAAGTTAAGTACCAAGGGAATGATAGAGTGAAGCGTGCACAATTGCAGAGACTTCGAAGAGTTTTTGAAACATTGGAGATGAAGATGGGAGAGACGATAACAGACTACTTTAGAAGAGTCTTGGTTATAGCAAATGATATGCGGAATTGTGGAGAGCATATGGAAGATGTGAAGATCGTGGAGAAGATACTCTGCACATTGACAGAGAATTTTAATTATGTCGTATGTTCGATTGAGGAGTCGAAGGACATCGATCAAATGACAGTCGATGGGCTGCATAGCTCATTATTGGTGCATGAGCAGAAGATACGGCGTAAGGGAACTGAAGAACAAGTGCTGAAAGTTGAGTCTGACTATGGTTATGGGCGAGGCAGAGGAAGAGGCAATTTTGGACGTGGTGGAAGCAATGCGTCGAGAAGCAGAAGAGGAAGATTAGGCTTTAATAAAGCCAACATTGAATGCTTTCGGTGCCACAAGATGGGACACTTCCAATATGAGTGTCCAACTGCAGAGAAGAGGGCAAATTATGTTGAGTTTGATGAGGAAAAAGAGATACTTTTGATGGCACATACGGAGGTCGAAGGAGTGGAAAGGAGAGGAATATGGTTTCTAGATTCTGGTTATTCCAATCATAAGACAGGGAACAAAGATTGGTTTGCGGAGATAGACGAGAACTTCAGGCAGACGGTGAAGCTAGGGAACAATTCGAGATTGTTTGTTTTAGGAAAAGGAAATATCAAATTTGAGGTAGAAGGGCATGCTCAAAACATAACAGATGTGTTCTTTGTTCCAGAATTGACAAGTAATTTGTTAAGTATTGGGCAATTGCAAGAAAAAGGCGTGGCTATTCAGATCGAAAGAGGAGCATGTAAGATCTATCATCCCCGTAGAGGTTTGATAGTAAACACTAACATGACTGCGAATCGTATATTCATTGTGTCTGCAATTATGAAGTCTGGATCAAACAAATGCTTGAAGGTTGAAGAAGAAGAGACAACGTGTCTTTGGCACAAAAGATACGGACATCTAAACAATACAAGCATCAAGGTCATGCAAGCTAGGGGAATGGTAAAGGGACTACCGCTGATCAAAGAAACGGCCAGGGTGTGTGAAGTATGCAACATCGGAAAGCAACATCGAGAGATCATGCCCAAGAAAAGCCAATGGAGAGCATCAGGAAAATTAAAACTCGTTCACGCTGATCTATGTGGCCCCATATCTCCAACTTCTCAAAGTGGAAAAAGGTACATATTTCTTCTTGTTGATGATTTCACTCGCAAAAGCTGGATCTATCTTCTCTCAGAAAAGAACGAAGCATTTGATGTCTTCAAGATTTTCAAAAGTCTAGTGGAGAAAGAAGCTGGGGAAAGTATATGTTGCTTAAGAACAGATAGGGGAGGATAATTCACTTCGAATGAGTTCAACAATTTCTGTGAGGAGCATGGTATCAAAAGACAACTGACTGCGGCTTACACGCCACAACAAAATGGAGTAGCCGAGAGAAGAAATCGCACGATAATGAACATGGTGAGATGTCTGCTCACAGAGAAGAATATGCCAAAGAGATTATGGCCTGAGGCTGCTAAATGGACTTGTCATGTGCTAAACCGAAGTGTGACAAGTTCTGTAAAGGATGTAGTTCCAGAAGAGTGCTGGAGTGGAATTAAGCCGAGTGTTGGGTATTTCAGAATCTTCAGTTGCATTGGTCATGTTCATGTTCCTAAGCAGCGTAGAGTAAAGCTTGATAACAGGAGCCACAAGTGTGTCTTGCTTGGGGTCAGCGAGGAATCAAAAGCATACAGACTTTATGATCCAATTTCAAAAAAAATAGTCATTAGTCAGGATGTTATATTTGAAGAGGAAGAGAAGTGGGATTGGAGTGTAGACTTGAAAGATTCTGATGATGTTTTGGACTGGGGAGAAGAAAACTCAACTGAAGAAGAGAATGATATAGAAAAAAAAGAAGCTGGTGAAGACGGTATTGTTTGTGGAGCAGGTGAAAAAGATGGTGGTGGTGAAGAACAGACTGTTGATGCAGAAAATATAGAGGGATGAAGTAATACTCCTCAACCAGAATTACAACAGAAAAGAAGTAGAAGGGCACCAATATGGATGCAAGACTACAAAAGAGGAGAAGGAAGTGGAGATAAGGAGGCTGAAGCTGAGATGGCGCTGGCTCTGTTTCTATCTCATGATGATCCGGTGAGATTTTCAGAAACATGTAAAGAAGAGAAATGGATGGAGGCGATGAGGTGCGAATTACATGCCATTGAAAAAAATGAAAAGTGGGATCTTGTTAGCTTACCGACGGATGCGAAGAAGATTGGAATTAAGTGGGTTTTTAAAACAAAATTAAACGAGGATGGGAAGGTTGATAAGTATAAAGCAAGATTGGTAGTGAAAGGGTATGCACAAGAAGAAGGTATTAATTACAATGAAGTATTTGCACCGGTAGCTCGATGGGATACAATCAGAATTTTGTTGGCTATAGCAACACAAAGAGGTTGGAAAGTGTATCAGTTAGACGTAAAAAGTGCATTTCTATATGGAGAATTGAAAAAAGTTGTGTATGTGGATCAGCCGAAAGGTTTTGTTAAGAAAGGAGAAGAAGACAAAATGTATAGGCTTAAGAAAGCTTTATACGGCCTAAAACAAGCCCCCCGAGCTTGGTTTAGTCGAATAGAAGGATATTTCAAGCAAGTGAGGTTCATTAGAAGCAGTCATGATCACACCTTATTCATCAAAAGAGAAGGTGAGAAGTATGTCATGGTGAGTATTTATGTTGAAGATCTGATCTTGACGGGAAATGATGAGTTATTGCTTGAAGAGTTCAAACGGTCTATGAAGCAAGAGTTCGAGATGACTGATCTCGGGTTGATGAGGTTCTTTCTTGGTGTGGAAGTCCGTCAAAGTCCTGATGGAGTTCATTTATGTCAAAAGAAGTATGCTCAAGAAGTGCTAGAGAAGTTTAAAATGGCGGACTGTAATCCAGTCAAGAATCCCATTGTGCCAGGAACTAGACTTTCAAAAGAAGGGGTGGGGGAAGAAGTTGATGCTACTGAGTTCAAGCAATTGGTTGGATGTCTTATGTATCTCACTGTTACAAGACCTGATATGATGTATGTGGTGTGTTTGATATCTCGTTTCATGGCAAAACCAAGAGAAGAACATATGCAGGCTGCAAAGAGAGCATTGAGGTACTTAAAAGGTACGTTAGATTTTGGTATCTTTTACAAGAAGGAAACTGAACTGAAGGTGAAAGAATAAACCGATAGTGATTATGCGGGAGACGTCGATGATCGAAAGAGCACTTCAGGCTATGTTTTCTTATTAAGTGGAGCGGCGATATGCTGAAGTTCAAGGAAGCAAGATGTGGTCACTTTGTCATCAACAGAAGCAGAGTATGTGGCAGCAACATCATGTGCGTGTCATGGTGTTTGGATGAAAGGGGTTTTGGAGCAGAGTTTTCTTGAGCAGTGTGAGTGTTTGGAGATCTTTTGTGACAACACATCTTCAATTAAGCTTTCGAAGAATCCAGTGATGCATAGACGGACAAAACACATTGATGTAAGATACCATTACTTACGTGATCTTGCAAATCAAGAAGTTGTGAAGCTAGTGTTTTGTGGAACGGAAGAGCAAGTTGCAGATATCATGACAAAGCCGGTGAAGCTGGAGACATTCAACAAGTTACAGAGCTTACTTGGAATGAAGGCACAAGGAGATTAAACTGGATGCTTCACTAGCATTTCCAGTTTAAGGGAGGGATTTGTTGGAGTTGTCGAATAAAATTCTTTGTGAGACTAAGTCTTTGAGTCGTTGCTTGTTGGAGTTGTTGAGTAAAAGTCTTTGTGAGACTAAGTCTTTGAGTCGTTGTTTAAGTCTTTTAATCGTTGTTGATTTGGTCAATAAGGCTAGCTTTTAGGAGTTAGTAGTGTAGTAGTGTAGTAGGCTACTCAAGTACTGGTCCGAGTTTTTCTCTATTTCTTATTTTGGTTGTAGGCTATTTAAGAGCCATTTCATTTACAATTCATGTGTGTGTGAAAGAGTATTTTCAGAAACCTGAATCTTGAGTTTAACACAAGGATCCTCCGTATCTAATGAGCTTGAACAGAGGAACATAGAGCTTAAGCTCTTCATGAATGTTGGAATCGACCATCATTTGAAGATGAAGAAGAAGAACGGACGGTGGAGATCGATTTCGTTTGATATCCTTGTACGTTCGACAGCATCGCCATGGAAACGGATCTCTAGAACATGGTCAAAATCCCTAATATTTTTATTTGGGGATTTTACGATAACATATATAATTATGTATGTTTGAGTCGTTACCAGTATAACGACTCAGTTTAGTTGGTAATGTATCAAGTTATTGTCTTGAGAGTTCATAGGTTCTGAGTCTTATAGTTGGATTTTTTCTAATCAAAACGATTTGATTGTTTAACGGAGATCGACAACGGAGACTTAATCCTGTTAGTTTGTTCCGTTAACTGACTTAACGTCGTGTTCGAAATGGCGAAGTCAACAAAAATTTACTATTTAATTTAAAAATCAACAAAAAGTAGATTATATATTTCGTTTCATCCATAACTGAGGATTAAAATCAACTTTTTAAACAAGTTGGGGATTTTTTTGTGACATTTTCCCCTTTTATAATTTAAGGTAAATAATTTTTTTTTTGTAGACCAACGTCAAATATCATATATTTATATGAAATAAATAAGTCGTGTACGAATGAGAAAATCAATTTTCATTAATGATATATTGATTAACTAATTTTAGGAAATTATATAATTTGTTTTGGATGGAAATAGTAATTTAAATTTAATAGTCGTAGATTTCTTTTGTTAAAACGAGAAAGAAATATGAGGATATATCAAAACTGTAAAACTGGCGATTTTTGGTGAAATATAATTTGACTAGATTTTTTGAAAAATGCATGTCAATTTTTCAAAATATATTATGTTCAACTACATAAGTGCAATATTTATTCTTTTGTTCAATGATAATTTCTTGTTCACATATATATTTTCTCTTATATTTCAATGTATTTAACTAGTGGTTTATCAATATTGATTTAATATGTATGTGCTATTCACTTTATCTTGTTTCAATATTTTTTTTAAAGATTTTAATGATTAATATCTTTGAAAACGTAATAAATGACAATTTGTTTTCTAAAAAGAACATTTATAGGCAACATAAAAACCGTGTACAATATGCGTTATAGTAAGTTAATTAAACAAAATGTATCATAAAGTTTAGTCATAAAAAAGATTATTGATGTACCAAAAATAAAAAGTTAACAATTTTTATACGAAAACACGATAAGATTAAAACAAATATCAATGTTCTAAATTACTTTACGCACTATATATGACAAAGCACTATATAGTATCGTGTATATACGTATAAACAGTGTATAAACGACTGTTTATGCAGCACGATATATAATTTAAAGTAATTACCTTCATTTAAAAGATTATAAAATATACATTTTTCTGACAATTATAATAAAAAAAGGCGAAACTTTTTTATTTCTCCTTAGCTTTATTATAAGTTATTAACCCCACAAAACTCGTAAAGCTTTTTCTCATTTTCTCACTTTCCCTCTTCTTCTCCTTCCTCAAAGCTTTTCCCTCCCAATTTTCTCTTTCCGCTTTCGAGCTTTCCCACTCCAAAAATGGGGAAATACATGAAGAAATCTAAAACAACGGGCAAAATTGGCGTTATGGAGGTCTCCGAGCCTACTTCTATGGGTGTTCGAACCAGGGCCGCTAAAACCCTAGCCTTGAAGCGGCTTAACTCCTCCGCCTCTGATTCAGCTATACCAGACGACTCTTCTTGTTATCTTCAGCTCCGTAGCCGCCGTCTCGAGAAACCTACTTCGCCGGTTGAACCGAAACAGCCGCCGAGGGTTCATAAATCGGGAATTAAAGAGTCTGGTTCAAGGTCTCGCGTTGACTCGGTTAACTCGGTTGACTCGGTTACTGTAGCTCAGAGCTGTAATGGAGATGAATGTTTTGATAATTCTGTGAGTGCCCAAGTTTCTTGTGGAGAGAACAGCGTCGATTTTGAATCGAGACACAGGTTCGTTCGTCTTGTGCCCTAATTTCTCTTCTTACCAATTCGACTTGTGTGTTCTGTCTTAATTTAGAATCTTAGTTTGAGTCTTACATAGGATTTATGCTGTGAAGGGAATTAGGTCTCTCTGAAACTTTTGTTGTTTGCTTCAAATCAATGGTTTTTGTTTTGTGATGAAACTAGCTTAGGACAAGGGGAAAAAATAGGTCTTTAATGTTACCTTTATTGGTTTTGTTTTGGTTACTCTCTTGTGTTGTACTGAATGTTTATTATTACTGCTACACTGTATGAGTCTCTTTTGGTGTTAAATTAGATATTTCAGAGTTATTGATGTCTGTCCCATGTGTACCTCATTGCAGAGGTTATCAATGTTACAAAGCTATCGTCTTTATATAGATCATATTTGTAATCTGTTTTGTGCATTTCATTAGGATAATAACATTTTGAATCCCCACGTTAATGGGCTAATGGCATTGGAAGTGATATTATTTTGGGATTTGGTTCTTGGTTTAACACATGGTTTTCGTTTTTACAAAAGGGGTTGTTGTATAAAGGTCATAAGCTTTTAATATGTAAGATCATATGAGAATTGAGACTTTCCTCATAAGTGTAATGCATGTACTGTGGTGTGGTGTCATGTTCATGGGGCCTAGTGGTTTTTGCATACTTGGGGAATACTTTTGTAGGATACTCTGTTTTTTTGGGGCAAACCGTCCCGCTAAATGACAATGAAGTATTTTGCCTTCTCTTTGTTATTTATTGCGTAGCAATATCTTATGGGACCATATTACTCACAAAGTCTGTAGGTTTGTTGTTTACTTAAATCAAGCCTCTTTTTTTCTTCCGAATGTTTAGTTTTTGTTCAACTCTCTTATTCGATCATGTGTCTTTTGTGGTGATAATGTTATTAAAATTAATTTATCTGATTCTTTTCTGCAGTACAAGGGAGAGCACGCCTTGTAACTTTGTTGAGGATGAGATCATGGTTACATCAGGGTCTAGCACAAGGTCGATGCGCACAGCAACCAAAGAGTACACAAGGGACCGAGATAGCACGATACCGACCACTGGTGAACTGGAGGAGTTTTTTGCCTTTGCAGAGCAGCAACAACAGAGGCTATTCATGGAGAAGTAAGCTTGATCTTTATTTTGTTTTGCGTCATTACAAAGAGAATGAACACTCATGTGTTTTCGAAAATCTTCAGGTACAACTTCGACATTGTGAATGATATCCCCCTCAGCGGTCGCTATGAATGGGTACAAGTCATTCCATGAAGTTCAAAAGGAAGCAGCTCCAAAAGATATGGTGTGATGTAAGAATGTGATGAAATTAACAGACTAACCGAACATCAAAAATCGTGTAATCTTAAGTAATAATGTGTTTAGAGAACAAGTTTGAAAGTAGGTTAGGGACCTGATGAAACCTCACACCATATGTACTACTAATCTCAGATGCCTAGTGAATTTTTCTCATTTGTTTCTTTCAAGTTTTTTTTTATCTCATGTTTTTTTTCAAAACTATATGTAATGATGATTGATGGGGATGTGTGTGAACATGTTAAAGCTTGGCATATAGTGAAAAATATGATTCAGATGCAGTAGAACGAGACCATTTGTGAGGTTCACGTGTGAATTCTGGTAGGTGCAAATCCTGAATCATATCCTTTTCGTTCAACTAGACAAGACTGGTCCCATTTCTTCTCTTACCATAATGATGACGCAAGTGAATGTGTATAAATAATTTGAGGTATACATTGAATGTAGTAATGTAAGATCAAAGTTAAAAGTATGAACATAAGGCTTTGTAAAATAGAAAAGAGGTAAAAGAGTGTTTGAATTTTTAAGTCCAAATTATTACAACAAAGTTTTTTTAACAGAAACGGACACAAAAATAAAAAAGATGAGACAGCAAATATATATACAGAGTTCATTGAGAAGATCTCTGTTGTTTTAACTTATAACGTCTCTTGGAAATTGGCAAAACCCATATGATGAAAACTGTGAAATCTTATCTAGAAACCAATCATTGTTCTTTGTTTTCTTTAATCTCTCGAAGTGAAAAAGTGAAAGCATGAAACGTTAACATACATACATTATTTATACATATAAACATATATACATATGGTAATGTACACGGGTTCATGTTTGATCACGGGCTCGCTGACTATACAAATAAAGTATTGGGACACATAGATTCGCTTACATCATCTCTGTGACCAATGGCCAACTTGGGTATCTGAGTTCAGCTTGTTCGAAGTTTTATTTGACCCTTCTAATTATTTTGGTTGAAAAAAGCCAAAAAGGAGGAGCACTGATTACGAAAGCTTTTTTTGTCTTTTCGTCTCTTCTTCTTCTCTAACTCTATTTCGCTTTCTGGATGATTGTAGTGTTTATTTGTTTTGCTTTGTTTCTCTCGTTGAACAACACCACCCATAGGCCTCTCTCTAGGTGAACCAGAGCATGCATTGTAAATATGAATTTCAATGGGCGAGAAAAACAGGTTATATTGGACAAAGCATCACTCATTTCGACCAAACTCAGAGAATTCCGTTTTTTATAACTAAACTCTAGCTGAACACAATTTCAAAAAAAAAAAAAAAAAAAAACTCTAGCTGAACACAAATGGAAGTTAGCTTGTGTCCGGTTCCATTTAGTTCGGTTCGCTTTTAGTTCAGTTAAAAAAAAAAAAAGAAGTAAGAAATCAATTAACAAAAACAGAAAATCAAACTCGTGTCATTTGAAAATTGATGTTAAATGTGAGTAATAACAAGATGTAAACTTAATTATTCAGAAAAAACACCTAAGAGTCCTCTTGTGGCTTTAGCTATTAGAAAAATTGTGAGTGTTAAGTGGATACTAAATTTAAGATATATATATATATATATATAATAATAATAATAATAGTAATTAAATAATAGGAAAATAAGTAAATTGCGTTATTTTTTTGGATTGATGAAAAGCTTAACTGAATGGTGTATCTGTATATCGGTATATGCATGGAAAATGCTCCGGTTTGACAGATTTGGGTTTGGTTGGTTCATATGATCAACTATCTTTATTGGACGAATCATCACGAATTGCGATTTTTTATGAGATCCAACCAGCCATTACGGATTACTGGTTTATGTAACAAGTTTTTTTTCTGTTGTAAATCCAGCCATTACATGTTAATTCAACCGTGATATGTGGACACCATTTTGGAAACTTGTACGCAATACGCAAGAGGAGTCATGGGCAGAGCAAACGATCTTCAACCAACCAGCAGAGCTATTAGTGTATTTTAAAAATTAAGCGGCCGGTAAAATAATGATTGAATCGACAGCCATAAGCACATGTTTCTGTGACTTGTAATCAAGGTCGGCTATGGTCATGAGAACCCAAGATCATTTTTACCTTCTATAATGTCCCTAACATGTGAGCCACCAAAGAGCTGATAAGACACTAAATGTTACTATATTAAAATGCATATCTACTTTGGTCAAATAAAGCATGATATTATGATCGAATATCAAATGTCATATTGATTACACTTGCCGAAAGAACATTATAGTCGCCCTTTTATCCATATGACTTCGGAAACCCGATCCGACTAGGGGAAAACCATGTTTCGAGAGCCAATTAAGTTATTATTCTATAAATACTTCTCTTTTAGCGAAAAAAAAGTTTATATTTTTCAAGTGTATTGGTTACTCGTTCAATAAAAAAGATTCATTTCTTTCTCTAAATATAATATACATTGCATCAAACGTACAATTTTTTTTATTATGTTCATCATTTATTAAAATATACGATCGTGAAATTTTTTCAAAATATCAAATATACATCAATTATCAATATATAATCAAGAGACAAAAATTCACGTTTTTACATGAGCACTGATCACAAATATACCTTTACCGAACCATCGTTCAGCCGAGAGAAGAAAACACAAAGACTACCTCATTTAAAGATGCAACATTAGCAGTCTTGGCCCTAAAACAAATTGAATCTATTAGCCACAAGTAAGAGATTTAGACACATATCCAAAATGTTACATTTACAAAGTTTAGCTCAACCGAGGAAATGAGAGGTGAGTGTTTTTTTAATAACTATTTGAATTCCATTTAAAATGATATGTTGTACATTTATAAAATGTTAGAGTTCTTGTTATTTCTTGCCAAAATAAATAAAAACACGAAAAAGCAAGTCGATAAGGTGGGTTTTGACTCATCTTATTCTTACACAATACCAAAAACTTTCTAGGAAACCGTTTCACTAACCAATGGAACGGTGAAGAGCGGTTTGTACGACACAAACTTGGTGTTATCACTAGTAAACACCGGTTTTAAGGTTGTAAACTTAACAGTGTTTGTAGAGTATAAAAATCTAAATGAATATAGACAATACAAAAATACAAAAATAAAGAAATAAAATTTATAGTAATGACCGGAATTTTTTGTAATCATATAACTTATTGTATTGCCCTTACTTCTAATATTACTTTTAAGTTTTAAGGTTAATTAGCCATTAACCAATTAAATAACAATTTTGTTCGCGTTCACTTTCAGCTTACATTTTTATGACACACAAAATATAATTAAAATTTTAAATTTAACATTATAGTTTAAATTTACACATTAACTAAAGATTAAAAAAAATACGAAAACGGAAATACTATTTGATTAATTTGCTCATTATTGGCCACTGATTATTGCCCATCTCATAGATGAGATCATCCACTTTATTAAAGATTTTTAAGAAAAAGGAAAAAGTAGTTGGTGATAGTGAAAGATCCCAAAATCAGATTCCAAAAGATAAATTCACTCTTCCTCCTCTCTCAAACTCTCACCAGAAACCTTCTTCTTCAGATCATCTGAAATGGGCGGAGACGGCAAAGTTTTCACCTTGACGGAGGTTTCTCAGCACAGTAGCGCCAAGGATTGTTGGATCGTCATCGATGGCAAGGTCTCTTCTTCTACTTCATCATAATTCTCATCAGATTTTTATTCGTGGGGGATCTCAATTTCTCTAGTGTGTTAACTTGGATTTTACGATCTTGAGTTTTTGCATCTCATTACATGGTAACAATTGTTGGGTGTAGATCACTAGATCTGAACTAATTTCGGCGAGGTTTGTGTTTGAATAACATAGAATTGCTAAAATCGTACTCTTTGTTAGATTCTTATTCGAATGTAATAGTTTGATCTCGTATCTGTGGCGATGTATATGTATGTTTAATGTGGGAAATTTTCAAAACCCACTTTGATTTATGTCTCTTATTGTGTAGAATTAGAGAAGATAATGATAAAGTTTACATTTTTGTGTTTTTCATTTTGATGGTTTTATAGGTTTATGATGTGACAAAGTTCTTGGATGACCATCCTGGTGGTGATGAGGTGATCTTGAATTCTACAGGTAACATAGAGATCACTAGATCACAGATCTTTCTTGGTTTGTTAGTTCATGTTTTGCTCATAGCCACACAGTTATGTTTACAAGAATGTATTGGTATTTAGGGAAAGATGCGACCGATGATTTCGAGGATGTGGGACACAGTTCTACCGCGAAAGCCATGCTAGATGAATACTATGTGGGTGATATTGACACAGCTACTGTCCCAGTTAAAGCTAAGTTTGTGCCTCCTACTTCGAAGAAAGCTGAGGCTAATCAGGATAAGAGCTCGGATTTTGTTATTAAGCTTCTTCAGTTCCTTGTTCCTCTTCTAATCTTAGGCTTGGCTTTCGGCATCCGGTATTTCACCAAGGCCAAGACTCCTTCTTCTTGAGGTTTGAATTGGGGCCTAAGTGAAATGCTTATGTACGGCGTGTTTAAACTTTTTGTCTCTCTCTCTGCCTATCTTGTAAGACATAAGATATTATATTCTCTTTTGCAATCAAGTGAGAAACTTTTGATTTCCAGTCATCTACCTTTGTTTTCTTGTATCAATCAAATCCATTTACAAGGTCGAACTCAATAATTGAAAATATCACTCACTCACACTAATCTTAAGTCTAGTGTTTTCACTCACTTACAAAACAGCAACAGGTAAGAAAATGATAAAAAACTGAGCTAATCCGTGCTTGCGCAAGTTCTCTCCATCACCTTTGAATCTGTTCTGAAAGACTGCTTTGATGGAGAGCTTGATCCTCTTGAAGAACTATGCCCAAAGAAGCTAAATTTCCCCATTTTCTTTGAGAAGCTGCTCATGAATTTGCGCGAATGAGACCTCTGCATATCTCTCTTCATGCAGATATGTTCTTTCTCTAGGTCGTTAAGTCTCATTCTTAACCTAGCTAACTCGAGCTTCAGTTCCCGGTTTTCTCTCCTCAGAGACGCGTAATTGTCTTTGGGCGACATTGCTGCGCTGAGAGCTCCGCTATTGATTCTCCATGACTGCTGTTGCTGCTGCTTTGGCTTTGGCTCTTCGTCCGAGTAAGAAGAGCACAAGGAACTTCGAAGCTTCAGTTGCTCAAAGTAGAGAACTTGAACTATGGATTGCAGAGGAAGCCGCTCGTTTTGCGCAGCGTGTGCTCCAGCTTCTTGTGAGAGTTTCTGGAAGTCAATAAGTTTTGACAACTTCTTCTTGTCTGAATCTGATAACCCTTGATGTGCCTGAGAGAATAAACCTAACATAAGTATATATTAACATGACAAGGAAAGTTATATTGCCTTGTATAGCAACTTACCTTAAGATACAGATCAATGGCGCGGTATAAACCATCGTGAAGGGTGCGAGCATGAGGCGGTAAGGCTTCTGCAATGAGCAAGAACTTAGAAAGGTCAAGGTTAACATCGGGAGCGATCTCAGCGAGATAACTGTCTACAAGCTTTGCAACTTTAAACATGGCGGTTTGTGAAGGAGAATGTGGACTATCACATTCAAACACAGACTCTTCATCCTCACTATCATCTCCTCCTTGCTGTGAGAAATTTACCAAGATTCTGTGAACTGTGTCAATGTCGAACAAAGTGTCTCCTGCATGACGAAAAGATGGGATCAAGAGATCATCTAGAGTCGCCATATCGAGCTGAGAACCGATCCTCCTCTCTAGATCAAGCCTGCAAGAAACTGAAGTATCAAGAATCACTGCTCTCCTGAGTAACCCAAAGAGGAAACTTATTGGAACCACTAGGTTTTCGACAGGCAAAAGCGTCACAATTGTCTCAACAATGGTTTGTTCATGTTCAGATCTCTTTGTCAGTTCTCTCTCGGCGTAACTCACCAAAGAAGCTCCTATACTCTCTGGACGCACGCCACGACACTTCATTGCATTCATCACTCTCTGATACAAATCAATCCTAAGAACCGATAGATCCTCGATCCACCAATCTCCTCCATCGCCACTGTTCTTCACTTGCCTGCTCATATGAAGCCTCCCTGAGCTACTATACTCCAACCGTGAAAAGCTCGAAGCAATCTGCTCGGCGCAGGCTTTCGAGGCAATGGCATCAATGCATCTACCTATGATATTGAGTTCATCTGCAAGAGGGAGAAGATTCTCGGATTGTTTCAAGACTTGAACACACATCTCAAGGTTCTTGCATACAATGCTCTCCAGATACTCCTCTGTTCTTGAAGCCAAGTTGTCTTTGGAATACTCTTCGGTCATCTCGAGGTAATCAGAGACGCAGAAGAGCTGAGCAACGTTCGATGAAGTGATCTCGAAGTTGATCCCATAGCAGAATTTGGCTGCTAATTCGAATGTCTCTGCTCCTCCTGGAAGATTAAGAAGCTCTACTTTGGAGATATCTGAATCTCTATGTTCCGCAACTATTCTTCGGATTCTTCCACTTCTAGAGACTAAAGGGAACTGAGAAATGGAGAATCAAACAATGGTTCAATAATGGTTTACTTAAGAAAGAAACAATGGTTGTGTTCTAAGTATGTATATACCTTATGCAGAGCAAAGTTGCCTCCATTAACTTCTATAGTTATATCACTTGGAACGTCTCGAAAGATCCTGAGAAGTTGCAGTAAAGAACATCATTAGCAAGATTGAGACAAAGCCATAGAAAGACTGGTTCTCTTGCTCAGAGAAACTTCAAGTGTTTCAATTAGTAACAGAACTGATCAAGAGAACAAAGAAAACAGAACATACCATTCACTACAGCTTTGTCTAGAAGATTTAGCAAAAGAGAGCTTCTGATGATGGTGGAGATGTTGATGGTGCTGTAACAGAAGATGCTGATGATGATGCTTGTCCATGAAGCAGAATTATGTTCAAGAACAAGACTAAGAAGATGAAGATGAATTAGTCTGGTGATGGTGGTTAAGTTATTTTTTTTCTCAGGCAATTTCCAAAACCACAGAGAGAGAGAGAGAGAGAGAGAGAGAGAGAGAGAGAGAGAGAGAGAGAGAGAGAGAGAGAGAGATGATGATGATGGAAATGGTAATGGTAGTGTTGAATGAGCATTAATCATAGTATTTGGCAAATCCAAAGTTTTTGTCTTTGTCTTTGTTGTTGGGTCCCTTGACTCACTTCTTGTGTCTCTCCAAATATGTCTCTTTTACTTTTTTCCCCCTCTTTTGAAATTTCAAGAATCAAACCTTTTTCAATCAACATTGTCAAACGTGAATTTAGCCACCGTTTCCTTTGGGATAACAGAAGATTCTCTACAAAGTTTGGAGAAGAATTAAAGATTTTAAAGTTAACAATGGTAGATAGTGAAGGTGAGAAGTGGACAAGTTTAATATGTATGATTAGAGATGAGCTAAAAAAAAGAAGATAGAGAAAATAGTGTAAAAGGTGGTGAGAAAAAGTAAAAAGGGTGAAGAGGCTTGAATCCAAAGGTAAAATGATTTGAGAGTGGGAAAAGTTAAAGCGGGAACAAAAAGGAGCGTTGATTTTGGAAATTTATTACAATCCTAAATCATCTTTTGGTTTGCTTTTTCTCTTGTCATCATTTTTTATAATCTTTGTAGTTTATCTTCGGGGTGGAAAAAAATAGGATCCCTTTCCAACACTATAAGTTATATTTTTTTCATTTTACATTTGTTTATAGTATATATGTTGGCCTGTTGGGCATGAATTTTAGAACTCTAATATACGGTTGAATTTTTCCGAGGGTTGTGATAGATTTTGCCGATAAGCATGTAATAGGTAATTAGGCCATTGGAGAGCTAATTTTTTTTTGTCAACAAACTTTTATTAAACTTAGAAACGCGATTACGACACGAAGAATATTGATACTCGATGCCAAAAAGTTCGGAAATTGAAGCATAATAGACTTTTTCTTCGGATTTTGTCATCGTGTACGGTTTTTTAAAGAGATGAATGGTCAAGATGGTGGATACAAATAATGAATCATCTCTTATTTAAACCTTTTCAACACAAAGTGAAAGTCATAAAACTCTTCTTAAATGATCATAAATCATTGATTTTTTGTTGTTATAAACTTGGATGATCCGGATCAGCATGGAACTAAGGGTATATGATTAGAACATGGCCAATCAAACAGACTTAAGCCGTTTAACTAATTCCAATGGTGAATTAATCTGACCAAAAAAAAATATCTCACTTGATTTTTAACTGGTCCTCGATACCGAACTAGAGTAATCTAGTTCAACTTGCTTTGTAAGGAGAACACAACACAATCACATGACAACACATATAGTCTTAGCTCTTATTTTTCAACATGCATGTGGTTTAGTTTCTAGTAGAATTTAAAACCAGAGAAGAGTGAATGTACACATTGCCCCAGATCCAACTTGAGCCAATGGCTCAACTACTCTAATCTAAATACTCTCCAATCTACCCTACTCCTATTTGATCCATTTTACTCCTCACTCTTACTTCGCCATTCTTCCCTCAATTTAGCCTTCCTCGTCAACCAATCAAAACTCTCCAATTCTCGTCCAATGAATTCACGCCACGTCTCCAACCAAACCCACCAAAACCCCAAAGCTACCCAACCAAATACGAAACTCAACTCCGTACACTCCGCTCAAGTTTGATTCTCATTCTTCAATTCGATTCGAGCATTCGATCAATTCTTCAATTCTTCCATTCCCAGCTATAGCCATTGATAATCCGTTGTAGGTTAAAGCTCGCTAGCTCTTGTCATCTGCCCCTATCGTACCTCAAGCTCGATCCCGATTTGAGCCTGAATCAGCTTTGTCGTCCACTGCAACTCAGATTGAATTTGAGCTTGAAAGGTGAGTAGTCGAATTTGAGTTTCTCATTGGAAAAATAAGGTGTATAAGGTTTAATTGAGTGTGAGTGTGATCGATTTGGATAATTGGGAATCGATTTCAATCGAGTTTGTAGAAGGAGAACATGAAGACAGTAATACATTGTCAATATGGAGGGCATTACGAGTATATGGAAGATGGTGGGTGTCGATGGGTGTCTAATAAACCTAAATTGATAGCATTAACTTTAAGGATGAGAATGAGATAAATTATGCTGTGTTGATTGATATAATTCAATGGAAGCTTGGTATAGAGTTTGCTACGAAAAATCTGAGGTTGAGTTACATTCCGCTGACAGTGAAACCTGCGATTGCTTCATATATCTTTGATGATGATGACGTTGATGGTTTTCTATCGACAATGGACAATGAGCAACGTAGAAGTCCTTTGTATGTGGAATTAAGTGAGTGCGTTGAGAAAGTATTAAGAAGCAAGATTGGGAGTTCAGTTGGTGTGAAGTATGAGAATAATGAGTTATATCCCACAGTTAATGATGGAGCGATAACGCTTTATGGCGAGAGAGAGGAAGTTGATGAGGGAAAAAATGCAGAGGATGTTGATGATGGGTGTGTAGATGGGTATGGTGATGACGATGTTGGTGTACATAAAATTCTAGAGCTACCATGTAATGAAAAAGAAAGTAAGTCTCTAGAGATGTGGGAAGATGGCTCAGGTTTGGAAATAGGACAAGACTTTGTGAAAAAGGAACAAGTGCAAGAGTTAGTGGCAAGATTGTCACATAAGGAATGTTTTGAGTACATACTCGTAAACTCTGATAGTTGGAGATATGTGGTCAAATGTCGTGAGAAAGACTGTAAGTGGTATTTACGAGTGGTCAAGCCTCAAAATTCAATAAAATGGTCAGTTAAAGTATACAGGAAGATGCATTCATGCTCTCGTCCTACTGCCAGCACAAGTACTAATAGAAAGAGAGGTACACCACAATTAGTTGCATCTGTTTTGCATGAAGATTATCCAGGAGTATTGGAGACCCCAGATGCAAAAAGTCTCATTAGTCTTGTTCAGGGAAAATTGAATGTGAAAGTGTCATACTCAACTGCTTTGAGAGGCAAAAAATTAGCTGCAGCTCGTGTGCGTGGTAATCCAAAAGAGAGTTACAAGTTGTTGCCTTCTTATCCTTCATGTTAGAAAAGATGAATGAAGGTACTAAAACAAGTTACCAGTTGGATGAAGAAAAAATGTTTGAGTATCTATTCATTGTGTTGGGAACTTGCATTGAAGGGTTTAGGTGTATGCGGAAAGTTATTTGTGTAGATGCAAATTTTCTCACCAATGGTGGTGTGCTACTAATTGATGCAGCCCATGATCCCAATCATCACCATTACCCCATTGCATTTGGTGTAGTTGATGGTGAGAAGGATTGTAGTTGGAAATGGTTTTTCACTCAGCTGAGAACTGTTGTACCAGCTCATCCAGAATTGGTTTTTATTACTGACAGAAATAAAAGTGTCATCAATGCTATTGCTGATGTGTATCCGAGTTGTGAACATGGGTTTTGTGTATACCATTTGTCACAGAATGTGAAAGGAAAGGATGGTAAAACAAAAAAAAAAACAGTTGCAACGAAGTTTAGAGAAATGACTCAAATTTATACACATACTGAATTTGATAAGGAGTATGAGGAATTCAAGATTAGGTATACAAAAGTAGGTGAGTATTTGACAGTAAATGTGAAAGTCGAAAGGTGGGCAAGGTGTTATTTTGCAAGGGCTAGGTACAACATGGATACAACAAATACTGCAGAATCCTTGAATAGTGTATTCAAAAAAGCAAGGAAGTACTCTTTACTCCCTATGATTGATGACATTGTTGCAAAAATTGCGGAGTGGTTTAACAGACACAAGCAGAAAGCAGTCAGTGGATCAAACACAAGGAAAATGGTACCTTTTGTGGAGAATGAATTGCACACTAACTGTAAGGATGGTGCAAGCTTAAGAGTGAATACGTTGAACACCTTCTTGAGGGAATTCAGTGTCATTGGACGTGATGGGAAACCATATTTGGTGGACTTGAGGAGAAAAACTTGTTCTTTACTCCCTATGATTGATGACATTGTTGCAAAAATTGCGGAGTGGTTTAACAGACACATGCAGAAAGCAGTCAGTGGATCAAACACAAGGAAAATAGTATATTTTGTGGAGAATGAATTGCACACTAACTATAAAGATGGTGCAAGCTTAAGAGTTAATACGTTGAACACCTTCTTGAGGGAATTCAATGTCATTGGACTGATGGGAAACCATATTTGGTGAACTTGAGGAGAAAAACTTGTTCTTGCAAACGTTTTGATCTAGACATGTATCCTTGTGTCCATGCAGTTGCCGCTGTGCTTTAATACATGAAGTTGGGTACGCGAACGATGGATATACATATTTACGATTTGTGCTCAAAATATTATACGTTAGAACAGTGGGTATTGGCGTATTACTGGACGAGTTATCCTGTCTCGCATGTGAGTGATTGGGTAGTTCCCGATAATATACAAGCAATGTATGTTTTGCCTCCAAATTACCCGAAGCGAAAGAGTGGGAGACGACCAGAGAATCGATATCCTTCTGCTGGAGAAGGTCGGAAGAGGAGAAAGAAGAGTAATAGGGTGGTTCCAGGCCAAAACTTGGGTAAATGGTTTGTATGATATTGTAAAACTGGGACAACAAATTTGTGATAATTTAGTGATAATCTGTTTTAGTGATACTTTGTTTTATGTAAAATTGGGATAACAATTTTGTGATACTCTGTTTTTTTAAATCATTCATTCATCATACATAACATAAAAATGAAAAATAAACAACTCATAGGGATTGAAATGAATCAAAACCATGCAACTTTTTGACGGAACTCACGACAAAACCAAAAGACTTGGATGATCCAAAAGCAATCTCCACACATGGTTCCTCTCTCACCACCTTTGAATTCCTCATTCCAATAGTTTTCCCAGCCATTCATTTTTTACACTTACAAGAGTAGAGTTTTCTGACATTAAATTGAGCTTGCTTCTCCATGAACTGTTGATGATCTTCATAGTGCCATACATATGGAAGGTTTGTATTCCCTAGTTTCCTTCTAATGCTTCTAACAAATTCTCTGCTTGGGTTTGTAAGTTCATTGTCGAAATCGTCTCTAGGACTCACAATCCTACGAAGGATGGCGTAACTATAAATAGCGACGCCGTAGCCCTTAACAGTAGAATTTCGAAGATTGTTGAGACATTATCAACAAAATAGTGTTTAGCAGATCCAGTGGAAGATCTAGAAGTGTGCGTTCTTAAGAGAAATTGTGTTTAACCCTCTTCGAAGAAGAAGAAGACTCGTCCTCCTCAAATCTTTTCATTGTATATTCTGATTTGGTAAAACTATGTGATTCTTTTCATCTCTTTTCCTTATCTATCTTCTATTTATAATATCGTAAAGTGAAAGGTCTTCGGCGCGAGTGAGGTAAACTAAGCAATCGTCATAAATTATGAAGGGACACAACAATTATAATGTAATACTGGGACGACAAATAATATAAATTTTTAAAACAATGAAAAAACTAAATTTAATAAAACCCTAATGAAAATCATACACAACAATGTTAGAAATAAAATTTAGGTCATTATATAAACACTAATATGTTATTGCTAGTGAATAAGAAAATATAAAAATAAAATTTTACTTGATTGCTACTTACAATAACACATCCATACACAACATCTTTTATACTTTTAAGATGACTTTCATAATGTTAATAAGATTTTGATCCAACAGAACGAAATTATGTTTAACTACACATATTATGCTATGAAACTATTAGCGTTACATTTATAAATCATTTGGTTTCTGGTAAAACTAAAATATTTTTGTTTAAAGATGGTAAAACTCACAAAAACTTAAAAAATGCTAACAGTGAAACTGTTTGTTTTTTTTGGTAAAATAGTTCAACTGGGCAAAACTATCTACTTGTTGTGGTCCCACAACACTCAATAACTTCCTGCGATAGGTGGATAAGCAAGCATTTGTAGTCCCCACAACACTCCAGCGGTGCATCTCGGCTGGTCAATTAGTCAAACAAGCGCACATGTGGTCTCCACAGAACTAACAAGCCGAAAATTTAATTTTTTTTTTTGGTTTCTCGCTTCTCCGAAAACCCCAAAAAGTCAATCTTCTCTCTTCCCCCCCCCCTTTTTTCTTATTTTCCCCGATATTTGTCAACATTTGTCAACGAGCCTCCACTCATTTCTCAACCAATATTTCCTCTTCAAAATCGAGAGAAGCCAAATGTTAGTTTTTTCGATAAATCTCGATAAATGACGATAAATTCATTTAAATTTTGATAAATGTCGACAAATCATTTGTAGTCTTCTTTATTAATTTCGATTTCAGTTCAATTTCGTCTTTCAATTAGGGTTCGTAAACTGTTATGTGTATATTTATGGATCTAACTTGTACTCTTGTGTTCTACTGCTAGTAATAATGCCTATCAGTCTAGTAACCAGCTCCGAGTCATAAGCAAGTTTGGATCCGTGTTGTTATGCGAACGGCGATTATAGTGCCCCCACAAGATGTTTTATGGCCAGCGTGTTAAGTTATTAGTGTCTACCGTTCCAGAGAATCGAGGAAGAAGATACTACCAATGCCCTATGAGTGAAGTAATATAATTTTGTTTGAATTTGTGAACTGTTTAAGTGGTGGGATGTTGATTGGCACCACATATCTAAGTGGTGGGATGTTGCAGTTGATGAAGAGTTAACACTATTGAACACCCCCATAGGAGATGAGCTTAAAAGATTGTCCATTCGTCTAGAGGAGCACAGACAAGCGATTACCATCCCTAATACTGAATTGGAGGCAGTTCAAGTGTCAATCCTGCAAATGCGTGATGAAATTAGTGAACTTAAGGAGTGCTTGGCAAATGCTGAAAACGAAATTTGTAGGTAATGAATATTAGGGTCCATAAGGGTTGCTTGGTTCGGCTACGCTATGTATGTGTAAGATATGACATTATGTTTGTGTTTCACTAGTTTTGTATGACGTATCGTATCATAGCCATTCGCTCGCTTTGTATGACAATATTTTCCAATCCGTTTCATATCCCATTACGTTCTCAAAATTTATCAAAACTGTGATGGTTCTGACATGTAAAATTGGTAAAACTGTTATCGTTGTACACCTCGTATAATTGGCTTTGTGAACTTAGTAAAATTTGTGAACTGAAATTCACTGATATCCTACATGTCCAAAATAAGCGTCATACATGTCCAAATAAACGTCCAAAATAAGTGTCATACATGTCCAAAATAACGATTAAACCTACATGTCCAACATAATTATGATAAAATCGTCCATGTCTTAAAAATGCATAAGCAAGAACAGATTCGCAAACATCATTTAGATAAGACAATTCTTCAACTTGGACCCTCTTGCTCTTCCTGGTGACTGGAGGGTCAAATGGCTCTTTTCTGAGGTTTGAATAACTCCTCTCCCTCCTTTTCTTTGTCTGTTTCTCTTTTTCAATAACAGTTTCAATCACAGTTTCACCTGCAGCCACTCCAACACTATCTCTACCATTTTCCCCAGTTTCACCCGCATCCACTCCATCACTTTCTTTATCATTACTACCAGTAACCACTGCATCAACCTTCACCAACTTTGTTTCAACAGTTTTAATCTTCTCTCCTAACTTGTTAATCTTCCTAGTCAGTTTTACCTCCATTTCTGAAAGCATATCAACCAACACCTTGAATCTTCTTTCAACGATCTTCTTAACACCTTCTATTTGTTTCTGTTGGGCCTGTTTCTCCATTTTCTCCTCAGCCTCCTTCACCTGAGCCTCATCGACAATCCCTTTTCTTCCCTCCACATCTTCTTTGTAGAGGTCTTTAAAACATATCCCACTGGTTGAATGAAGTATAATCTTCATCCAACCATCAACAACAACATCATGAAAATCTTCTTCATCATCCGACTTGTCCATGTTGTGCGCCAAAAGAGTGATTTCATCATCAGTTGGTACAAGGATACTTTCAATCTCCTGTGATTGAAAGAATAAGTAAATGTTACTACTAAATAATCTAATTCATTTACTAACCATCATGTTACTATTACAATATCCCCTAATTATTATTAACTAACCTTTGTTGTGCCAAGTGCATCATTTATTTCAGAAAGAGGGAATCCCCGCATAGGACTTTCGATGAACTTGGACTTGCACATCCGAGGACAACCACTGTCTGCACCTATAACATCTTCTCGGAATCTTTTCCTCAAATCCGGGATTGCCTCAAACGTCAAAAGCTATAAATTATACATATTATAATTTACATAAATAAAACCAACCAAAAATAACAATCTATCCAAAAATTACCTTCATAGGAACGATGAAACTTGGATAGGTATGAGATGTTGATTTGGCACGACCCTTACAACTCTTCATAAAATGTTTAATTTATTTAAGATTATCTTCAAAAGACAGCCTTCCCCATGGAAACGTCAAGCACCAATCAAGATCACTAACATCATTTATAAGAAGACTGTCTACAGTGGGTGCACATGGGCCTTTCTTCCCTTTTCCTTTTATAACACTTGCTAGGAAATACAACACCGCCATCCTCATTCTATCTCCTCCCCAAGCCTTCATTGTCTTAAACTTCCTTTTCAAGGCATCATAGTTAACCTTCTCCTTCTTGAAATGCTTGTCAACTAACTTGGAATTCCCAAAACTCTTATATCCTTCTGGATACGCATGAAAATGTAATCCCGACAAGAGTGAGTGTTCATTTAGAGAATACCTAATAGGAACACCGTTCACCACAAACCAAGCTTCTCTTTGCTTCTCTACACACGCCGTGCAGAGGAGAAGCATCCACATATCCATGGTCTTGTGAGTTCTCTCCCTTGGCATGTGAAAAAGTGGCAAAATTGAGGGTACTCAAGAAACCAACTCAACTCATCCGGCTTAAGTACTTCCTCTAATGTATCTACACACTCTTTTATATAATAACGGGTTATGATCTTCAATGGCTTCACATACTCGTTGTTAGGGAAGTACATCTTCAAAGGTTGCATTGGTTCGAATTCATCCTCATCACCGACCTAAAATACACACAATTTTGCCTAGATATACTTTGTAATCAGGGAAGCAAACTAGACATGCAGTTGGACAAAAGATTAAGATTCGATGTGAATACCGTATTATCTTCTTCATTGTGACCTTCTTCTTCATTGAGACCTACTTCTTCATCATTTGTCATCATTTCCTTCTTTTTCCTCTCCCTTCTCATCCTCATCTTCCTCCATCGATAATTCTACATGGTACGGTACTTCTTCATCTCCGTGTTTTACAACTGGAACAATAGCTTACGCCTTTGAAACTTCTTCTACCACTTGAACAATAGCTAACGCCTCTGAAATTTCTTTTAACACCGGTGAAGCTTCTTCTACCAAAGGAGGCACCGTCTTCTTATGCCTCCCAGTCTCCGACATCTTTGCTTCAGAGGCGCCGATTTCTTTTGCTTCGGAGAAGCCGATTTCTTTTGCTTCTGAAGTCGTTTTCGTCTGTACCATGTCTTTGGCGGCATATCTACAATCTCCTTCTTTGTAGTCTTCCTAGTTTTACCTAATCTGAGAATTTTAAACAATGAGGGAAGAGCTGGATAAAGGATTGAGGCGAGAGAGTTTCTTATTTTTACTGAACTGTGAAATCGGATTGAAATGTTAGGGATCGAGCGTTATCAGAGTGAAATGTTAGGAATGAGAAAGGGGGGAAATCGGGAAACCGATTAATTAGATTTAAACCGACTAAAATTTCCAGTTTTAAGATCTGGTTTATTTGTATCCGATTTCAAGCCGGATGGATCCGAATGTGTTGCATAATGGATGGATATTTGACGGTTGGATCTGTAGTTTTATATAAAAAAGCTGGTTTTTAGGTAATTTACATATTTTTATAATTAAAAAAAACAAAAACAAATTCGATTTTTGGCGAGACTACATCTAACTCTTTTTTTTTTTGACGAGGAGTATCTTAGCAATTTGCTCGATCCAACTTCCATTTAAGTCACAAATAAATTGGGCATATTCATAAATTAATATTTAAAAAAACCCTTACTATTAAAGTCAAACTCGCCCATCTAATAGTAACGATATATTTATTTGAGATCAGACAATTTAAGAGTTTGTTAGCTGGGGTTGTGTTGCGTTTTGCGTGTGATGTCGATTAGTTTTATTGCTTGAATCAAGTAGGGCCCTAATCACGTTCAACGTTATTTCATTCACATTCATATACTTAATAAATCGATGTATATACACATACCGACAGTAACGGGAACTTCTAAAGATAGACTTCTATATTGAAACATTTACGGAAAAAGTTAGTATAATTAGTATAGTAATTCGTTTAGTTTAAAAATCTTTGAATAAGTAAAAAGAATTTCTTCATGAAATATTGAGAGTTATAACAAAAAATAAGGAAACAGATAATTCACTTCTCAAAAAATGTTTCATAAATTTCTTTTATAAAATACTAGATTAGGTCCCCGTGTATACGCGGAATTATAATATAATATTTTAAAAATTTATGAGAAAAAACAAAATAGAAAATTTTAAAAATAGAATTAAATCAACCGTAAAAATAATTATATAATAAATTATCGAAAATGTGTATAGAAAATCATTCACTAATTGAAAAAATCTAACAAAGTTATAATTATTTATTTATTTAATTATATATAGATTGGTTTATTTCTATTTGAATACGATTTATTTATTTTAATCATATTTGACTTTTTTTTTTCAAATCAACATAAAGATAATTAGTGTTGTTATTTTGAATTTTTTTGCTTGATGTTTTTGGATAGCCATTTTCGATAAAGTATAAGAGAAACCAACCGAAATTAGAAATTTTTTAATAATCACAAAAATATTTTTTAAAATTTTATATAAACAAATTTTTGTTATATAACCAATTTTTTTAATAATCACAAAAAAATTTCAATATAAAGTTCAATATTTAAAATTTTATTTTACCTTTAAGATTATAATTTTTTTTAATTATGAAAGTTTATTCATTTTAAAATTAGCAATTTTCATAATTTTTTTATAATTTTCTTATAGAATTTCTATTTTCTGATTAATGGTAGTTAGTTATATCTTTGTATAGTTTAAATATAATAAGATTTAAACATTTTTTTCATTTTTGACATGTGTCAAAATCTGAAATCGATAAATATAGTACGTGTCACGATCTCTTGAGTTAGCAGATAGATCAACTTCGAGAAAAAAAAAAATGTTAACCGATGATGGGTGGGTCTAAAAGATTAATTAAAATTTGAAAAATATTAATATCAAAATGCTGAGAATGCTGAGATGATTATGTGAGAATGATGTCTTCTTCACTTTCATTATTACCTTTCGATTTTGATTAGTGCATTTAGACAAAATAAAAGCACTGTCTTTTTAGTATCTTTTTCAAAAAGAAAAATATGTTTTTTAAAGTCTACCAAGTCAAATCTTTCTTCAGTCCACCCGTTTATATTTTATTTCGGCAAGTCGGCACTACCAAAGCTTAACCAATATTCGATACTGTGTTTTGTTCTATGGTTGTTATTTTAAAAAGAAAACTAGATTCGGATCCGCACTTATGTGTATGTGTGGAGTTATATTTTAAAAGTAAATTTATTTGATATTTAAATTTAAGATATAATATAGTTGTAATGTTAAGTGATGTTATATGTATATTTTTTAAATTCATCAAAACATTTCAATTAATGTTAAGTGATGTTATATGTATGTGTGGAGTAATCCAGTCTTGAATTACGGTTACATATTTTCACGTATGATAAAAGTTTTCAATTATTGTTTGGAAACGGGACATGAGGGAACAGAAACATGAATTCCTCAAATATCATTTAGGATAAGTTATATATCTAAGTATAATATATATGATTTATATGTATATATCTTGTAGTAATAGAAATTAGAAATATATAAACTATAATATTATATATTCTTATATTTTCAAAATATTACCGTAATTACTTATTATTATATATTATATTATTTAAATTTTAGTTTTTCTTATTTGAGCTCAAAGCTTTATTTTATTTTGACTTTGTTATGATTATGTGCGTTATATTGACTGGATTATATATTAAGTAGCATAAAAGTGGTTTCCATTTACTTTGCGGTATGTTTTTATTTTAATAAACATTTGGTGTCCTGTATTATCCCGTTTCTATTTCATATTTTAAATGAGACATCTTTTCGTGTTCCTAAATTCACGTCTTGTTTCTGTTTTTAAATAGACAACCCCGTTTTAAACAACTCTTGTCCCTTGTTATCCCTTTCATATCTCATATTTAAATAAGATGTTTTTTTGTGTTCCTAAATTCCCGTCCTATTCCTATTTTTAAATAGACAAACCCGTTTTAAGTAACTTTTGGTCTCGTCTTATCCTGTTCCCATCTCATATTTTAAATGAGACATCTTTTTGTGTTCATAAATTCACGTCTCGTTTCTGTTTTTTAAATAGACAACCCCATTTTAAGGAACTTTTGGTCTTGTCCTGTCTTATCCCGTTTTTTTACATATTTCAAATGAAACGTCTTTATATGTACTTAAATTTCAGTCTTGTTTCCGTTTTTAAATCGACAAACATGTTTTTAGGAACTTTTGGTATTATCGCGTCTTATCCCGTTCCTATCTCATATTTTAAATGAGATGTTTTTTTGGTGTTCAAAGTCCAATGTCTCAAAACTGAATACCTGATTGTTATTTCAAAAACTTTTATAATGAGAAAAAGCAATACGAGAAACAACGTAGTATGAGAGTTAGTATAGGAGTAGAGACAAATGAGGGCTGAGGTTTGTATCATTTGAGCTTGTTTGTTACTATCAAGTTCTTTACCCGGACTTCCTTGTCTTTGGTAGAATTTTGTTTAACTTGACATGTATATGATTTTTTGTGACTTCATTTCTTATCCAGACGATATATATTCACGTCGTTTCTTATATACTTATTTTTATACTCATGCATTATTCGAATGTGATTATTTTTCTTCAATAAAACTGATTTTATTATTAAATTTAAACAATAAACGGATATGAAACATAATAGAATCAAAAATATTCTTTTGATTTAAATATTTAGAATTCTTTGTTTCCAAATATTAAAATGAAAATTTATTGCTACATTTTCTAATTAATATTGAAACTTTTGCAATAATTTAAATATAATATCCTTTTTAAAAATCCATAATCGGTACTTTATCATTACTATGTAAGATCTTATCTTATTCTTATTCTTATTTCAATCACCAATTGATTCAACGGAATATTATATTAATCAATTATATTTATTTATAATTTTACAACTTTAGTTAAGTTTGTTAACATTTCGTCACAATTTGTTTTACATATTAAGGATTTACAAATATCTAAAATTTTAAATTGACTCTGAAATAACCATACTACCATTTATATATGGTCAATTATCGTTTCTATTTATATGTATGAACTAAAAGTTTTTAAACAACATCGCAAATAAACCGTACCTCATCATTAACTACATAGACTGTCAAAAACGTATAATCTACTTATATTTACAATATAAAGAAACACTTACACCTTATAATTTAATGAAGTTAAACGTATAAAAAATAAATAAAAAACACTGATAAACAGTTTAAGATTCAGAAAACTATATATATATAAATACGAAAAAGATGGGCAATTCTCATCAATACCACAAAATTAAGTTTTAATTCCAAAATTCCTCGTTATAAATTTCTAATCACATTCCTCGTTTTCCCTTTCTCGTTTAGTGAATTCAAAAAATTTGAATTCACCTGAAAAAAAAATTCAAAATTTTATGTAAACCCCCAAGAAGCCGCATAACAATAAATTATCATTAAGCAAAATTTTCTAATCATCATTGCATAAAAAAATAAAATAAAAAAGATACATTTCTATGAAAAATCTACTGAAGGTGGCTGATTCTTTTGTGAGCTGAATCTTATATATATATATATATATATATATATATATATATATATATATAGGGAGATTACGAGTTAATTTATAAAATTTGGTTTTTATTTAAAATTTTAAAATTTTGAATTTTAAGAAAGAAATCAAATTTATTTTTTAAATTTTCTTGTTTAAATATTTTGTATCCTTAAAACTATGTAATTAGTGTATTTATTAATTATAAAAACTTCAATTTAATTTGAAAAGATTCTTCCATAATTTCGGATTTTACATTAGATTTGAAAAATTACCAAGATTTGTATTTGTATTTCGCATATACTGTAACTATTGCCAAGATTACGAAATTTTACTCATGATTTTGCTCAAGATTATTAATTTGAGAAGATTGCTCCATAATTTACATTTCGCAGGATTTATATTACCTTAACTAATTTCAAATATTCTTGTTTCCGTTTTTAGTCATATCTAATTTGATTTTTGGAATAAAAATATATACTATTAGTCATGGTTCATTCGCAAATATCTTTACAAAATATACAATTGTCACTAATTTCGAATATTCTTTTTCCGTTTTTAATCATAATTATTTTGGAAACTGTTTGCAATATTTAAGAAAACTTTTATTGACAAGAAAAAAAAAACACAAAATATTTCGGAATCAAAATGCATTTATTGTTTTGAAATTTCTGAATCTTGGTCCAATCAAAGATCCGCGTGTCATTTCAGTCGGGTCGGATTAGGATCCGTGTTTTGCTCTAACTTGATCGGATTGGGATCCACGAGTTTTTTATTTTTTATATGCCAAATTTATCCTTACTCAATTTTTTTTTATGATTTTTATATATTTTTTATACGATGACATTAAACTTTTTTTATTTATTTTTTCACCTAAGTATGATTCTCCTTTAATAATATAGATTCTAAATGAAAAAATTATATTGTCGATTAGTATTCTGTGTGGTAATAGTCCGTGTGTATTTTTTTTTTTTTTTGACAACAACAAAAAAAAATAGTCCGTGTGTATTTTAACTTTGGTTACAATTCTCATGAATTTATATATGTTATAGAAATCGATTGCTGTCATCATGAATTCTTAATTTAATATTATAGAGTTGAAATTCACGTTTCAACGTTTCCATATAAGTTAAAAACTTTAAAATGTATGAAATCTGTTTAGATATATCTACGACGAGAATTGTGGGAATTCTTGTTTCCTCCCGGAGATGAGAATGATTATCGAAGGACAATTAGAAACATGAGTGGACCATAGGTAGGTAGGTGTAGGACTGTACTTTTGGATTGGATTCAAGTTTTTGGAATTTGGGTAAAAAAGTTTAGTATTTATTCGGGTTTCATTACTATTACATTCAGTTTTTGTTCTAGTAGGTGTTGGATTCGGGTTGATTTCAGTTTTGTTTATGGGGAAAAAACTAAAAATTTGTTTAATTTTATTAAAATCTGGTTTAATTTTGAAAAATAGTAAGTTGTATAATTTTGACAAATATAACTAAAATTTTTCAGATATTTAGGTTATTTCATATATTTTTATTAGTTGGTATTTTTGGGTATAAATGTATAACTAAATATAATAATATTTTTTATATATAATTTTACTTCGGGGTTTCGGTTCGGTTTTTGTTTCGGCTCAGATCGGTTCAGGTAATCCGGGTAAAAACATTTAGAATCATTTCAGGTTTTATGATTATTTGGTTTGGTTTCAGAACCGGTTTTTCGGTTTGGTCTATTTCGATTTTCAGGTTTTGGGTTTTATGTCCAGGCGGCCAGATCTACATAAGTATGTGATAAAGGTATGTACCCCCGTTTGCTGCTTGAGAAAGGTATGTACGTTTTTTCATAAACGTAGATTACCTTTTAATTTTGGAATCAGGATGTAAGTAAAAAATTTCTAAAACATTTTGCTCATAAGAATAAAAAGAAACAGAAAAGATCAAAAAAGAATTTAGAAACTTAATACAACATTTAATTTTTTGAATTACAGTGTTTTGGGTATTTTTCTAGATCCACATCTAGAAATTTTTGTGTATAACGAATAGTTATATTTTACGATTAGAAAGATCCAGATATCCTAAAATATAAATATATCTTCTCAGCACTAAACCCTTACAAAAGTTTTTACCTATCGTGAAGGAAATGAAGTAGCCGATAGAATAGCGAAAGAATCTATTTTTTCAGAATTATGATCCAAAATTGTATTCTATTATGCCTGAGTGGCTAAAAAGTCTTGTGGAAAGAGACGTTGTATTTGATTTTAGGCTAATATAAAGTCGATGTTGAGAAAAAAAAAAAAAAAAAGAAAGACAATAAACATGAAATGAAAGGAGATCCTTTATGAACGCATAATCTGTCTCCTTGCACGCGATGTGATTGCTTCGTGCATTTAACGTTTTGATTGTCATTATTATTTGTTTGGTCTCTTTTCCTATAAAAGTCGTCTCTTCTTTTTGTGTGTAAACATACCAAAGAAGCATCCAATGCAAACATCTATTATAATAAAGTAGGGTTCAGTGAACGACACGGTGACATGTGTCCACTTTTAAATTGGGACTAGATGGGCCAATTTTTTTTTTGGACTAATAATTGTGGCATGATAATATTAGTATTTCATATTAATAATTTGACCATATATAAAACAATATAACAACATTTAATTAAATTTAAATCAATAAAATACCAAAAATAAATGTCTTCTTTAATTGTAACATTGCATACTTTTTAATTAGTAGCCTTAATAACAACATTTGAAATCAATATACCAGCATTTAATTAAATAAGTACAAGAAGAAAACAAATAACTTTGAAAACGAATAACATTGCATAGCTGATGTGAATTCGGATAACTTTGAACAAGAAGAAAACGAATTGAGACGAAATTAAACCATAAATGCAATTTCATTTAATACAAAATTGTGTATAAATGCATATACGAAATTGTGTATAAATGACCGTTCCAAAAAAATGAGAATTTTTAGCTTTTAATTGACCGTTTACTTCTTAGTTTTAATTTTCATAATTCTTAGCCTTAATAACTATGCAAACGTTTTAAAATTTGAATAAGTGGAACTGTTTTAAAATGCTATACGTTGAATATATTTCAAGGAAGCTAGCAACATGGGCCTCAAAAGCCCATAAGAAAAACTAAGGGTTTTATACCCAAGTAAAACATTTTCTCCTCTACCGCTTCTCCCCCGTTGCCGCACTTGCTTTTACTTCTCCTCTTCGTCTCTGATCGTTGAGAATACATCTCTCTCTCTCTCTCTCTCTCACTCTCTCTTCTTCCTCCTTTTTGCCGGCCTCTCTCGAGAATTGACACTCAAGCTTTGTCCATCTTCTCTACTTCCCACACAATCTTTCTCAATTCTACAGCCCAGGTAATCTCTTTGGATTTGCATTGTCTATGTGGTTGTGTTTGCCTTCTTACTTTGTAATATGGGTTTGGGCTCTATTATAATGTTTGCCTTCTCATTAGGTGCTTTTCAGTGGATATAATGAACGATCACAAACAACTTCTTGAAAAGGTCCCAAAGAAACCAGACGCTGCTACAAGACAAAGTTCATATATCACCCTTGAAGCAATAGACGAGACAGTCAACACGCAAAACATAGTTGTCCGTCTCCTCCGTACATGGGAAGTCCGTGATTTCAAACGCAATCATGTTTTGCTTAGTGTAGACTGTTTGCTTCTAGATGAAAAAGTAGTATAAAATAATATAATATTCTATATTATTATATATCATTCTACTTGAACTAACTCCTTTCATAATTTCTCTCATTGTAGGCTAATGTTATACAAGCATCTATCCACCCCCGTCGTCTCCACAAATTTAGATCTAAACTTGTGGAGGGCGTCATAGTCACCATAAGTGTTTTCGATGTTAAAAAACAATTGAACTCCTACCGTCTAACTGACCATGAGTACAAATTATTCTTCAACGATCAAACTAAAATGGTTGCTATTGACGACGAAAAGTACACTATTCCACAAGAATACTACTGTATTAGTTCCTATGAAGACATCAATATGATGCGGGGAAAGGAGACAATTTACCAGGTACACTAACTTGATATTTTAATATATATGTTTCTCTTATTCTCTAATATTGGATTTTTTTCCCACCCTAGACATTGTTGCCCAAGTTTCGTGTATTCGAAGTTCCGATAAAATAGATGAAACAACAACTCCTCCTAAGACTACCTACAATCTTATTCTCACATGTATTTTTGAAAGGTAAAAGCATATAAGATTCTCTTCTCTTCAACAATGGAATTGTACATTACAATTGTTGAGAATTATTGTTTCATTATTATGTCTTATGTTCAATAGTGGTGAGAAGGCTTATGTATCGGTATGGGAGAAACTCGCATGTAAGATCCGTGAAGAACTTCAAGGCCTAAAAGGAGAGCCTATTGTAGTCATTATCACTGGTCTTAACCCAAAAAACATTCGAGGTAAGATTTTACCGTATACCCTAATTACATAAAAACAACTCATTCGATAAAGTTTGAAAATCATTTCCATATCATACCATATTATTACATAGGGGCACTATATCTCAACGCTACACCATCAACCCGATTTTTCTGGAACGTGGTTACCCAGATCACAAAAGATTTCCGTGAAAGGTACTACAATAACATTCTTAAAATCATTTTGTACATTTGAACTATTACTAACATTTTCTTCTTAATTTGCAGTCCTACTTTCCAGAAGACTTTGATTCGTATATGTGAAGAACAAAACACAGTGTTAGTTCCCACAGACATCCAAAGTATCACCCAGATCCTAGATTATGTTAATGAACAAGGCGGGAAGGTAGCTAAATTTTTACAAATGGTCACTCCATTAAGTTGAATATATTTCAACAAAACCTTTTGGATGTCTTGCAGGAAAAAATGGTTTGGTGTAAGGCTAAGGTGGTTGATGTCATACTAAGCAGTGGGTGGTTCTTTATCTCATGTACCTCTTGCTTTAAGAAAATGAGAAAGATTGGTCAAACATTAGCTTGTGGAACGTGTGGGGTTGCATCCGCTATCGACCGCCTTAGGTAATTATTACATTGTGTGCCCTATTTTTCGCAACCTATATCATGCTCCCTCTCTTTAAATGTCCTTACGTGCCTCAAAAGTGTATTTTTCTTACTTAATAGATATCGTATTGAAGTCATCGTCGATGATGATTGTCAAACAACTACATTTGTTATTTTCGATGAAGCCGCCAAAAAGTTATTGAAAACCACTGCATCTGCCTTGGCTGCCAAGAATGTAAGACTTTAAATTATGAAAAGTGTATGCATGTGTATCAATGTTTGACTATAAATGAGCTTCACATTTTAAAAACCAACTACAGGAAATAGCGGAGGATGACGAATGTGGAGCAATAGTTCCCCAAGAAATCCACAACTTATTGGAAGTGACTACATTTTCTATGTTAAGGTTGCATTATACAATTTCACTTCTAGAAACCAAAGTTTCTCCGTCTCTGAGATGGTGACACCTCCAGCCGTCTTGACAAAAAAGGTTTGAACAATTATCTACCCTCATACTCAACTATCTTCTTATTAATTATTGTTGGTTGCTAATATTTTAAGGGTGGTTCTATTACAGAGGGGCGTACGGCCTGAGCCTATCCCGTATACATCTTCTGATTTAGTGATCTCTGATCCAAAGGACAACTTAACCAACAAGTCCACTTTCGAAGGCCAAGATTCCAAGAAACGTCGTCCCATTAGGTGATTTTTAGATATCATATAATAATATATGTTGGAACGTTATTCTACATGCATTCCATCTACTAATCCCTTATTTAAATCCCAAAAAAATTTCAGGAAGAACAACTCAAAAGTTGTCACCCAAGAATCTGATGATGATGCTCTAGACGATGATGTCTAACAACGCTATCTTGCCAAATTTCATTATCTTTGTTTATGTTATTGAAGAGTTATTATTCCCAGCAATTGTCAGACATTTGTTTTATTGAGCATCTATTTGTTTTATGGATCGATATTTCACCAGCTAAAACTACTTAAAACAATATTCGATAAAAGCTATATGAACTACGTCGTGCCAATTAATATTATTAGTGTTAGCGTCGGATCTTACAAACGAAATTTAGTATTTGAAATAAACCTATACACATTTAAATAAATATGAAGAAGATGCTATAGACTCCAAAAATGGTGTAGAAAATCATGGTCTTTCCTTGGTCTTCCTTATTACAGAGTTTTTAAGGCTTCTTCATGGAGGAAACAGAGACCTTCAGCAGCACCTAATGCAATCTTCATCCGGATAGACTAAGGAAGAGGCAAAGACCCTTTAAACAGGAAAACACATGTATCCCAAGTTCAAAAATAAACACTGACAATTATAACATTGTTTGATTTATAAGGTTGTGGGTATACATACTTCTGAGAAGGTCATTCTCGAGACTTACTACAGGCATAAAACTCTGTAATGACCCAAATTTAAGCATGAAACAAGACTATTAAATAGCAGATCAAAATAAAAATTCAAATTTTAAAAACTTTAGAATTAAATTCTACAATTAATTGGACCCCATATTATCAGCTAAAAAAAATTTGAAGCAAAAAATTTTTAAAGTCGTCAACTACAGCATTTTTAGTTCTCCCACCATACTTACTCAAGTTATAATCTAATTATGGACTCTACTTTTCCTTCTCTTAAACCTGATTCTAATAACCCGGAAATTCTTTCTTCCCAAGCTTCCTCGCCAGGTACGTTATTGGTACATTATGTGTTAAAAGCATTCACTACAGTCACATAAATTTGCTAAGATCCTAAAGTTTTGTACAGCAAGAGACAGAAGAAGGTGCATTAGAACGGCCCAAAAAAAAAGTGCAACAACATCAGTCTCGACTGTGGTCTCACCCAATGATGGTATGGAAATTTCTGATCTGCTTATGTAGTTTTCCTGACAAAGCTGACCTCCTCCACTGTTTTATGAAATAGGTGAGACGTCAAAGAGAAAAAGACAACCAATCAAAACTCCTGCAAACAATGAAAGAGAAGGTTTACACATATAAACAACCTTTTAAATATTAATTTTAACAATATTATCTTAACTTTAAATGTATTTACAGGAAGTACACGTCGGCGTTTAGCAGCCCATAACGATTTGGTTGATTGCCAACACTGTGGTGCATTGATGTGGCAAGCGGAAAGCACAAACAAAACCAAAGACAAAAGCAAATTAACCTTCTCCCTTTGCTGTCATGTTGGACGTGTCTCTCTACCAAAGATGAAGGAGACTCCTGAGTTTTTAGATATTTTGCTGAAAACATCTACAACTTTTCGTCAGAATATAAGATGGGTGAACTCGGCCTTCGCATTTACCTCTATGTGAGCAAAAGTTGATGAGCCTGTAAACAAGAAGCCTGGTCCTTACACATATATAGTACATGGCCAAAATTGTCATCGACTAGGATCTTTACTACCTACAGAGGGTGAGCAACCAAAGTATTCTAAAATGTACATTTTTGACACGGCTAATGAAGTGAAGAATAGAATTAAATCGCTAACAGGAAGTCAATCATCTACCTCCCTTGACGAAAAAGTTTTATCTGGATTGATGGAGATGTTTGATAGCACGAATGAGCTTACTAAGATATATAGAGCGGCTAGAGATCGATATGAGTCAGAGAATCCTATAGAATTGTCTATAAGATTAGTGGGGCAGAGGCACCGTGGGAAGCAGTACGATTTACCAACATCAGATGAAATAGCTGGACTCATTGTTGGTGATCTATCTTCAACAACAGGGACCAGGGATGTCATTGTACACTTGAAATCAAATGATCTTCAAAGAATTAGCGAGTTACACCCACTATTCATGGCACTACAATATCCATTGCTGTTTCCATACGGTGAAGATGGATATCACATAAATATTCCATACGCATCTACAAAAAAGAAGACAGTCAAAAGGGAATATGTCACAATGCTAGAGTTTTATGCTTATCAAATACAAACAAGATTATCTGAAGGTACGACTCTCATCAGAGGTGGACGTTTATTTCATCAATACGCGGTAGATTCATATATGGCAATAGAACAAGAAAGGATGGGCTGGTACAAGCGAAACCAAACAACCTTAAGGGCTGATGTTTACAACAACATATGTGATGCTATTGGTAGAGGTGACAGTGATGCCAAAAAGGTCGGCCGCAGAATTATACTATCGTCATCTTTTACAGGAGGGCCAAGATATATGACACAAAATTACCAAGATGCGATGGCGATATGTAGAACTTTTGGAAATCCTGATTTATTCATCACCATGACCGCAAATCCAAATTGGGAAGAAATAAAAGAACATTTAGAAAGGTCTGGTAATAGTACAGCCAATGATAGACCAGATCTTGAATGTCCGGTCTTTAAGATGAAGCTAGACGCTCTAATGGCTGATATTTGGGATGGCGTTTTCTTCGGTGAAGCTAAATCAAGTAAGTACCATGCATGTGCTTTCACCCATTTATACTAAAGAAATTATCTAACACAGTCACGTAATGCATGTGCTTTCGTAAATCTTAAGCCAAATAACAGTAGATCAGATAAGCTGAACATAAAATAACATCGTATTTTTCATCATAAACCAAATAACGTTAAACAACAATTAAATAATAGTAAGATGCAAATTCACTTCACATGAATTCAAGTGAAAATAAATATCATTAAACAAGTTATATGAAACATGCAATCTAAGCTAAAGTGAAGATGTTACTCAATTATTATATTACTAAACAAGTTTTCATTGTTGATTTATAGTATATATAAGAGAGTGTATAAATAATGTCATCTCTGGGGCATAACAATTTGAGTTCTATGTGACAGTCTAGAGTATACTAATGCAAAATCTGAATATTTAAACTAAAAATATTTTCGATTCAAAATTATTCTAATGTTTACCCAATTCTAAATGCAGTTATATACTGTTGAGATTGAGATCGATTTTAGTTACTTGTTTGTAAAGAAAACAAAACACACGGTTTGATTACCGAGTTCACGGCCTCTAACCGCTACGTCTCGGGGGAGATCTCTTGCTCCCAAGATTCACTATATCAAACTGATTACACACAAGTGTAACTTGTGATCTCTTGGTGTTTTGTTTACAGGTTTTTTCTCTTTAGCTCTCTCTCACACCTCTCGTTGAAGAAGAAGAAGAAGAAAAACTGTCTTTTCACCTTTTGAAAGACACACTCCTCCTTTCCCTCAACTACCACACTAATATTCTTTGTCTTTCTTGATGTAACTGCTCGTGTAACACCAATATGTGTGTGTGATAAGTGGGCTGCTTGCTTCTTGCTTTTGGTGTGTGTAATATGGGCTCCTCTTTCTCCATCTTTTGTAACTTCTCGTAATGGCCAAGTATAGGCCCAAGCTTTAGTGTTTGTCAACCTTAACTTACAATCTCCTACAATCTCCACCTTTGACAAAACACTCTTCGTTTCTCTCGCCATCAACCAAGAACCCTCGAGCCTTTGCCCTTCTCAATCCGTGAAGCAATTACACGCGACCACCCGATCTACTCCGGCGAGAAACTCTGGCGGGCTTCTCCTCTTCCGACTAGCATCTCAGCTCCCACCGGTACCGGTTTTGAGGAATCAAAACCATCCTCTTTGTGAAGTAAATCACCACGAGACTGCGGCTTCCTCTGGCGACCTCCTCTTCGCCTCACTTGCTCCACCGGACCCNAACAATGTTTACAGAGTGGATGAAGATGAACCAATTAGACGCTTTCGCACATACATTAACATATGTAGAATTCCCACTTTGGTACGTATGGAACACCACCTCAAAAAAGTGGACAAAGAGAAAGCAAGGTTATACTATCGGCAGAGTTGTTAACATCCATCCAACAGTTGGTGCCCTGTACTACTTGAGAATGCTGCTTAACGTTGTTAAAGGACCAAATAGCTTTGACGACATTTTAACCGTAGATGGAATCGTTTACAAGGAGTTTAAAGATGCATGTTTAGCCAGGGGTTTACTTGATGGAGATAAAGAATGGGTAGAGGCATTAGAGGAAACTGCTCAATGGGGTTTTGCATGCCAATTACGTAGTCTCTTTGTCACACTCCTGATTTATTGCCTCGTTAATAGCCCATTGAATTTGTGGAACTATTTCTGGCAGTCACTTGCAGATGATATTGAGTACAATAAACGAAGAGAATTAAGATTCTCCAATCTACAGCTCACGGAAGAGCAGCTCAAGAGCTACACTTTGTTAGAGATTGAAAAAATCATGCATCAGCACGACAGATCACTATCAGAATTCTCGGATATGCCATTGCCAGACAAGGAAATGCTGAAAGATCTTAATAATTCATTTCTTCTTGAAGAAAAGGGTTACGACGAGGAAGAACAGTAAACATAGCATGATCGTTTATTTTGGAGTTTGAATGATGAGCAATCATTAGTCTTTCATGGAGTTATGGACTCTATAGAACACAGTAAAGGAAAATTCTTCTTTTTAAACGGGCCTGGGGGAACTGGAAAGATGTACCTATACACAACAATTATAACGAAGTTACGAGCAATGAAAAATTCTTCGGGTATTGCAGCGTTGCTTCTTCCAGGAGGTCGGACAGCCCACTCGAGATTTTAAATACCCATAAACCCGCAGGAGCATTCTATGTGTGATATCAAACCCGGATCAAAGCTTGCAGAGTTATTAAAGGAAACTGATTTAATAATTTGGGATGAAGCACCAATGACTCATCGTTTCGCATTTGAAGCGGTAGACAGGACATTTCGGGATATTTTATCTCAGTTTGATTCACATGCTATGAAAAAACCCTTTGGTGGTAAAACAATACTACTTGGTGGTGATTTTAGACAAATCCTACCATTTATTGCGGGAGGAAGTAGGCAAGACACCGTCTTGGCAACGATTAACCGATCATATCTCTGGGATTCCTGCAACTTCTACAACTTAACTCAGAATATGCGATTACAAGAGGCTGAGAGAAGTTTTGCTCAGTGGATACTTCAAGTTGGGGATGGAAATGCAGAGAAAAAAAGAAAGACAAACGATAGCTGCGACGAGGTTGACGACATTGAAATTGATGGGGAACTTATGCTTCAAAAGGGCGTACAACAGATACAACGATTAGCAGCAGATGTATATCCAGATTTCCAGACTTCGTACCTCGATCAAAGATACATTACGACGAGGGCCATTCTGACTCCAAAAAATGAGACTGTTCACGAAATAAATATGTTTCTATTGGATAAAATACCAGGCGAGGCAAAGGAATATTTGAGTGCTGATAGTATTGAGATGGATGGGGATTCAAATGAAACATATGAGCTACTATATCCTACAGAATTTCTAAACTCCCTCAAGTTCCCAGGTTGCCAGACCATTGTTTGAAACTAAAGATAGGCTCTCCTGTTATGCTCTTACGAAACATGAATCAAAAAGAAGGACTTTGCAACAGAACAAGATTAATTGTCACACGTTTGGGCGCAAGAGTAATTGAAGCTGAGATCTTAACCGGTACAAGAGTTGGAAACAAGGTAGTCATCCCAAGGATAATACTTTTTCCATCTGATTCGAAGTGGCCGTTCAAATTAAGAAGACGCCAACTGCCGTTGCGTTTGAGCTACGCAATGACTATCAATAAAAGTCAAGGACAAAGCTTGGAAAAAGTTGGTTTATATTTGCCAAAACCAGTTTTCAGTCATGGACAATTGTATGTTGTATTATCAAGGGTCACATCAAAAGCAGGCTTGAAGATTCTTAACTTGGAGGAGCCTGACGAGATGAGATATACAGTCAAAAACATTGTTTATAAAGAAGTATTCAACAATGTCTCAAACTCTACGTGAGCAAAATGTGATTTCCCTATTCAGGTGTTCAAACGACATATTTTCTATTATTAACAATACCAAACATGATTATATTCTCTAAAGCTTTCTAACAAAAGATCAAACACAAAAACCGGGTTACAGATTTCAAAACAGTGATAAAGCAGTGGTTAACAGAAAGCATTTGACAATGACAATTAACTACAGAAGCTATGGAATCAAATCCAGCAATCAAAACCTTAGAATTAACAGAAAGTAGTTGGAAATGGGGAGTTCTTAACCCACAAGAATCAACACCCAAATGAATTATGGAACAACACGACCAGAGGTTTGGAAATCTAAGAGATACAGAAACAAACCTCGCTAAGATAACGTTTCCGGTTTGTGAAAACTAATAAAGGAAGTGGTGGCTCATTAACTTCTTCTGTCAGTGAGTCAGTGACCAGCCTCCTGCAGATTTGAATCGATATTAATGGGCATTTGATTTTCATTTCAGACAAGATCATTACTATATTCGTCAATTTTCTTATTCTCTTTTAATGTCTTTACTGTTCTCAGCAGGTTACTTACAAAAACTTGATTTCGTTTCAGATTCGCTGGCGAATCTACAAATACTCTCCATAAACATATCCGTGGATGCGTTTCTAGCTAGAGAAAACTCAGCAGCAATATGGTACCTAATAATAATAATTAAATAGGTTTATGTTGGAATAGTAATTGGTAATAAGAGCCCTCGTATACTATTCTAAGTTGAAGTTTGTAATTAAGTATCTTTAATACTTCACTTAAAACCTTATTAACAGATCTGCTTCAACTATAATCAATCATGAGTCTAATACAAAAGAAAAAAAAATTCAGGAACATAAAAATTCAATAGGAGAGACGCAATAAACAAATGGAAACAACCAGTATTGTTGCACATACCTTATTACATTGCAGGCAGGTTCCGGCTTAGGCAAATAGATATACAGTATTGAGCTTCTTATATTACTTCCTAAAATCATGTATTACATAAACTGGACTGAAAAAAAACTGCGCAAAGCAACAAAGAAGGGCGGAGCAGAAGCAACGACCCTTGTAGCGACCGACCGGTGGAGAAGAAGAGATAAGCTGCAACATCGCTTAACTTTTGCTCTACCTCTGGGCTTTTGAGCTTGAGCCCACCATAATCTACTTCACTTTGGACCATTTAAATTTCTTGCGCATCTGTTTCAAATTAAGGCCCGTAACGGAGATTTACAAAAAACTTAGCGACCATTTGTCAACGGTAGGATGATAAGAATGTTTATTACAAAAGTTAATATTCATATGTTACAAACCAACGGCTAAAAAATCTGAGAGTCAATAACACAATTAAAAGGGCTATAATTTCAAGATCATATAAATTAAATCCTTTGCCTTATATATACAAACCAAAAACACATACATGGTCATACCATTAAAAAAACCATTTATCAAATTCTATATCCTATCAAACACCCTCTCATGGATTATATACTATATGCAATGCACTTTGAAACAAATCCAATGCATGCCGCCAACCAACTTCATCTTAAAATCAAGAGACCACACCGACAAGAAAACAACAACAGCTACACAATCCCATTCTCCAACGACCAAATACTACATCCAAATAATACCCATTTCAGAAACATAAACAACTTTTATCTTACCTTCCATGACATCGACGAAGTAACATCAGGTACTTTAATCAATAATTTAACAGATTTTATACAAGCAACTATTATTTCAGAAGGAGCACACAACCCACTACCACTCAACGTCTTCTTTGAAATCGAAGATAACAATCCAAATGCTTCAACAAGGCTTGATGTCGAAGTAGCAATACAAGACCTAGAAATTTGGCAAACACATGCCACTACCGAAGAAGACGGTGAATGCTCAATATGTCTAGACGGTCTACAAGGACCTCACAAGATTAACAATCTACTTTGCAATCACAAATTTCACCATGAATGTATTATAAATTGGTTACATCACAAAACAACATGTCCTAATTGTAGAACATCAATCGTGTAAGCTTTTATTTAATCAATATTCAATAAGTCAAGTATGATTAATAAATTTTTTTTGGCTATTTGATTTAAAAATACTACTTCTAAACAATGTAAAACTAAAAGCAAAGTAAACCAAACCCGTGCAACGCACGGGGTACTTCCTAGTATCTAATATCTTGAAGTTTATCCTATGAATCTCAGGTGGACCGGTCTTTTTCTCTCACAAGCTCCAACTTTAGCCCAACCCAATTTCACTATCTTCGACCTATATTTTGAAGTATAACCTGGTCTAGTCCAATTAAAGTCAACAAGTTCGAATAATTTTCTAATGCGGAACAAAATTTTGAAATTTGGAAAGTGTTTTTTTTTTAAAAAAAAAAGTAAAAAACACATGACCTCCAAAAAAGAGTTATATTATGTTTCATAGAAAAGAAGTGGAACCCGAGCCTCATCGATTTCGTTTTGAACCTGATTGAATTTTAGATTTTGAAGGTGTATATCCATAAATGTTAATCATAAATCCATCATTAGCTATGGCTCCGATTGGTAACGCGTGTTATAAAAAGTTAGTTGCAGTAGATGTTATATTTTGATGTAACTTACTGTAAAAATTATGTGGTATAAACACAATTTGATGTAATGAGTTAACTGTAAAAATACGAATCAACATTTTCTTAAAACAACTGGTAATATTTTTGTTGTATAAGTTGTAGTATGTGTTTAAATATATTTTAAAATGATTATTAGTAATAAAGTTATTACAAATTTATTAGTGAATAAAACTAATATAATTACAGACATAAAATAATATTAATTTAAACAAGTTAGTTAAAAAATATTTTGTAACATAGTAAATTAAAAAAAAATAATGACATACATTGCATAATACACAATCTCATCATTTTCAAATCTATGCCTAAATTTTTTTTCATTTCAAATTAAAAAAAAATTTGGCAAAAAAGAAAAAATTCAAATAACTAGTTTCTTTATAAAATAATTATTAAATAAAATTAACACTAAAAACAATTTTGAATGTTATTTAAATCAATGAAAAGAAACAAAACTATATTATATAACTGAATTTTCGTTTTTCTAATTAAAAAAAGTTAACTCAACTTACCACATCTTAACTCAAAAGAATTTCTATGATGTTGAGTTATGTTTTGTTTTAACAATTTTACAAAAGAGATAACTCAAAAATGTAAATTAATCATAACTCCACAAAACTCAAACTCAAACTCAAACTCAAGTTTTTAAAAACAAATCATAATTGGTGACATTTTTGAGTTATGAACATAACTCAATCTTAACGATAACTCATGCTACCAAACCCTATAAGTTGCTTTGCCTTAGAATATCAAAATTTTCGTGTTTTTATATAGCTAAAGACTAGTTTGTGGCTATTCCATGACTATCATAAGATAGTTGTCAGATAGCTAAGATGAATTTGTGGCTATCCGTAGCAATGTAAAAAATATGAAAATATAATTTTGAATGTTAGATTTTAGGTCTTTAGTTTGAGTAAATTTAATGATTAGATTTTTTTTTGTTTACATGTTATGGATTAGTATATTAGCTTTTTAGGTTTAAGATTTAGTAATTAGGATTTAGAATTTAAGATTTAGGATCCAGAGTTTTAGGTTTAAGGGCATACATAATAATTTTTTTTGTTTAGGGTTAAGAAAATAGTTAGACTTAGAAAATAAGACATATTTTAGAAGTGTTGGATTTCGGGTTTTTGTATATATATAGTGCCAAAAAAAGAGTTGAAAACTTATGAACTATTTAGGGTTTTAGCATCTAAAAATCTAGTGCCAAAGAAATAAAGAGTTGATAACTTTGTTTTTTTTTTGAATAAAACCTTTCCTATATAAATTTAAATACTTGTTATGCCATTAGAAAATATTTAAAGATAAAAAGTTAAGAAACTATACTATTGTCTTTCACACTAAGTTAAAGATTATGAAGATTTTCCTCTTTTTTCTTCTAATTTTTATATCCTTTCTTTTGGAATTTTAATTCACCAAATATTTTTCTTCTTTAGTTTTTGTAACCAAAACATGATTCAAACATATTAAATTATTAATAATAAAACGAAATTATTAATTTTCGATGATCTTTAGTATTAGACAATTTTAAAAGAATATCGTTTTTAATGATTGTTTTTAACATAATGTGTAAAATGTAAACAATATCGTATGTAACTTAAATTTGAAATATCTACTATATACTAAGCAAACAGAACGATCATATTTGATGTAATTTCAGTATAAATTAAATTATGCTATGTAACTATAATTATTTTCAATTTTATACTTTGAATTTTACGATTCGTAAACAAAAAAAATCCTAAAAACTAAAAATATCGAGTCTTAATCTAACAAAATCCCAGATTAAATATAGCATGCATCACTAATCATCAACCATAAAAAATACTTTTTTTTTCATTTATTAAATATTTTAAAAATGGGTTTTAATCCCACGCATAGCTGGGAACATCTTATATTAGATTAGATTTGTAAATTAAAATTTCTATAAGAGCATCTCTATCGGTAGATATGAATCCTTCAAAAAATAAAAAATTATTATTTAATTATTTATTAATTATTAAATTATTATTTTTATGTTTCATTCAATCAGCAAGTTACATTTGGCTGCCCAGTCTCTCCTGAAAGACTCATTTTCACTTTTTTTATCACTGTTTTAATTCTTTTCAATATTATAATAGTTCTCTCACCCAATTGACAATGCTATAAGTGTTAGATTGGGTTTTATTAATTTTGTATAGATAAATCTAAAATACGTGAATAACTTTGATTGATTAAATAAAATCATGTGTCTCTTAAGAGTTAAGACACTCCCAACTCCACAAAATTCTGAACCTTTAAAAAAACACAGTTTCATTTGTATGGTCCATATGTCACGGTCCTTCTCCATCGCATCCACAGTCTCACCGGCTTCTCTAGCCGGGACTCTGGTCTCTAACTCAAAGGTAGGGCTGTTACGTTGACTCATAATTTCTAATCTCAGAGAAAATTATCTTGTAATGGCTTTGAGTTTCTGCATCTTTAGTGTTCGTTGAAACTTTCATTGAGAGATTATATAATTGATCCATTCACCGTGATGTGTTCTTTTAAATCAGTTGACTGTGTTTTCCCCGTTTCGATTTGGGTTTTGTAGAATGTTTTGTGTAGTCTACATTTGAAGAACAATGATTCTACCAAGACAAATAGGAATCTCAAGTTTAGAGTTTGTTCTGTTTCTGGAGGGTATAACACATCTGTGGAGAATGTACCTTTTCCTCGTGATTACGTCGAGCTCATTAACCAAGTAAGCTTTTAATCTCTTTATGGGTCTTAAACCAGCTACCAATGAGTTATGTATCACTATAGACTGATGTTCAACTTCATTGTATAGTGTTTCCCTTATGAAGTCATTAGTGTTGTGGTAGAAAGATTATAAATTTCAGGTTTTCTTATGCAAAATTGTTAGTAAAGCCAAACTATTATTGGATGATGTATTTTGCTTGAAAAATATAGGCCAAAGAAGCAGTTGAATTGGCTATGAAAGATGAGAAACAGTTAATGGTGAGTTTTGCAATGGTTGTTTTAAAAATGGATCTACGAAACACGTTATTTTTCGTGATCCAAGGGAACCCTTTTACAGGAAATTGAGTTCCCAACATCTGGTCTAGCATCTGTGCCAGGTTATAATCCTTTTTCATCTTATGCAAATTTTTCAGTGAAGGCTTTCTTCTTTTGCTGTTTTGTCTTAGCAACATTGTTCTCTGTTCTGTTTTACTTGTGTTAGGTGATGGTGAAGGAGCTACAGAAATGACAGAAAGTATAAATATGATACGCGAGTTTTGTGACCGCCTTTTAGCTCCTGAAAAGGCTCGAACCACAAGAATTGTATGTAATCTACTTATCTTTGTTATACAAATGATGATAGTTTTGAAGTCTATCAAAGTTCTTTTTTTAAAAATAGCTTGCGTAAACATGATTTCAGTTCTTCCCGGAAGCAAACGAAGTCAAATTTGCTAAAAAAACTGTCTTTGGAGGAACTTACTTTAAGTTGGACTATCTAACAAAACCCTCTCTTTTTGAGGACTTTGGTTTCTTTGAGAGAGTAAAAATGGCGGATCGAGTGAAGCCAGAAGACGAACTGTTTCTTGTCGCATACCCATATTTTAATGTCAACGGTAATTCCCTGAAACCCCTTATCATCCTGCTAACAATGTCCACATTCTCTGACTCATTCCTTTGTTTGCCACTCAGAGATGCTCGTAGTGGAAGAGCTCTACAAGGAAGCTGTTATGAACACCGACCGAAAACTAATAGTCTTCAATGGAGAACTCGACCGCATACGATCCGGCTGTATCCTTTTTTCCTCTCATCAATGAAACAATGTAGAGTCTTTTTCCATTTTCATCACAACTTTGAGAGCCAAAGAGAAAGCTGAATCAAGAGAGAGACTCTTGTTTTCCTTGACAACAAAAGACTATCCAAAGTTCTTTTACCCGAAACTGGCTGCACTGACCAAGACACTTCTTCCAAAGATGGAGACAGTGTACTACATCCACAATTTCAAGGGACATAAAGGAGGTGTCCTTTTCAGGTCTCTGCTAACATGCAAATTAATGGTCTCATGTTTCTTGATCTTTAGCTGAACCGTTTTGTGTTTCAAATCGATTAGATGTTATCCAGGTCCATGGCAAGTCCTGAGGAGAACAAGGAACAAATACATATGTCTTCATCAGCAAGAATCCATGCCTTCTCTCAAGGAAGTTGCCCTCGACATTCTTGCATCCGCTTGAGATTATTGTACTGAAACTTTCATATATCTCTTCTTGTGAGTACGTGTAAAAAATTGATGAACTTTTTGGTGATATGTAAGTTTTAGTCATCCATTGTTTATAAGCAATTTCTTAGCTCTGAAGCTAAGACCATCTCCAAGAGAGATTCTATATCTTCAAATATGAAGTTTTCTACGCTCCAAAAGCAACTTCAAAACTTCAAATTTGGAGTTTATGCTTTTCTTTTACATTTTAGCCCCTAAATTTATCTGTTTGTCATTTTATTCTTATTAATTTATTTGTTTACCACTTTAGTCTCTTTAGTTTTAAATCTCATAAATATTTTAGTCTCTAAAAACTCGATTTCAATAATTTTTATCTCGTAATTTACATATAAAAAATAAGGAGACTCATTTATTACTTTGAAATGCTTTAATTGATCATATATGGAAGCATTACGCATAACATAAATAGTTCTAGTGAATAATTTTATATTGTATTTGTAATACGTGAGTATTTTAGTTATTTTTTATGTGTAATTTCATGTATGTTTTATAGTTAATTAATATTGAAGGTAATATTTTAATGTATATTTTATAGTTATTTATAATTTTTTTATGATATTAGTTAACTATAATCACTAGATTATAATACAAATTACTAATTCTTTTAAAAGTAAAGAATTATTCATATATGAATTTGCTATTGTATAAAAATTACTAGGTGGTACCCGTGTGTTGCACGGATTTGGTTTACTTTGCTTTTAGTTTTACATTATTTAGAAGTAAAATTTCTTAGATTGAATTTTTTATTTTATTTACTTAGAGTGAACATTATTTGGGTAATGAAATACGTAAACCAAATTTTTTTACTTCTTTGATTTGAGTTTAAATATTAAAACATCACTAAATCATTTAACAATTAGGGATATCAAATAACTAAAGCAACACCATGATGTGCCAAAAAGTTTATTAATCATATTTGACTTATTGAATAATTGAGTAAATAAAGCGTACACTATTGATGTTCTACAATTAGGACATGTTGTTTTGTGATGTAACCAATTTATAATATATTCATGGTGTGATTGTAAAATAGATTGTTAATCTTGTTAGGTTCTTGTAGACCGTCTAGACATATTGAGCATTTATCGTCTTCTTCGTCTGTGTCATGTATTTGCGTAATTTGTAGGTCTTGTATTGCCACTTCGACATCAAGTTTTGTTAAAGCATTTGGATTGTTATCTTCGATTTCAAAAAAGTCGTTGAGTGGTAGTGGGTTGTGTGTTCCTTCTGAAATTATTGCTTGTACAAAATCTGTTAAATTATTGACTAAAGTACATGATGTTGCTTTATTTGGGTGTAATGTGTATTATTTGTGTGTAGTATTTGGTTGTTGGAGAACGGGATTGTGTAGTTGTCTCACCACTAACGAACATAAGACATAATGATGAAACTATAATTGTCAACGATTGTAATGTACAATTTCATTGTGCAAGAGAGGAGAATCTTATATGCTTTTACCTTTCGAAAATACATATGAGAATAAGATTGTAGGTAGTTTTAGGAAGAGATGTTGTTTCATCTACTTTATAGGAATTTCGAATACATGAAACTTGGGCAACAATATCTAGTGGAAAAACAGAAAATCCAATATTAGAGAATAAGTGAAACATATTAAAATTTAAATCAAGTTAGTACTTGGTAAGTTCTCTCCTTTCCCTACCATCATTTTGATGTCTTCGTAGGAACTAATACGGTAGTATTCTTGTAAAATTGTGTATTGGTCGTCATCAATAGCATCCATTGTAGTTTGGTCGTTGAAGTATAACTTGTAATCATGGTCAGTTAGTACGGTTAGAGTTCAATTGTTTTTAACTATCAAAAACACTTATCGTGAATATGCTGCCCTCCACATGTTTAGATCTAAACTTGTGGAGACGACGGGGGTGGATAGATGCTTGTATAACATTAGCCTACAATGGGAGACATTATGATAGGAGTCAGTTGAACTAGAATGATATCTAATAAGATAGTATATGAGATTAGTTTACACTACCTTTTCATCTAGACGCAAACAATCTACACTAAGCATAACATTATTGCACTTGAAATCACAGACTTCCCACGTACGGAGCAAACAAACAACTATGCTTTGCGTCTTGACCGTCTCGTCCATTGCTTCAAGGGTGAGATATAGACTTTGTGTTGTAGCGGTTTTGGTTTGTTTTGAGGAAATTGTTGGTGATCGTTAACTATTTTTTGTCTGACCTATTTCAGAAATCAGTAAAAAGATAAGTACTTTCACACAAAGATAAACAAAAAGCAACTATAAGCTCACTAAAAAGTACCGAATGAACCACATACATCAAAAGAAAAATGAATGAATTTACATATGACTTAACTAAAGAAAAAAAAAAAGATATGCTGGTTAAAATAGTATAGAAAATGAATGAGTCAAAGAAAAACGAAAGAGTAGAGCAAACATATATAATAATAAGTCCAAACCCAACCACAAATCTATTATAATCGAGTTATTATACATACACCCGTATAGCCTTAGCATCAAATATTATAAACTAAACCCAAAAACTAAAAACTCCCAAGTGCCAGTTACATTCAAGCGAATGAGTAGAGAATTAAAATTCCAAACCCAAACAGCGTAACACAAGCGAATGAATCCAAACCCAACCACAAAGACAATACAATCGTAGACAAATCTTTTGAAGGAGCTTCCCTGGATTGTAGACGGAACAGAGGAAATTGAGAGAGCTTGCTTGGGAATTAGAGAGAGGGAGGCAGACGAAGAGTGAGGAAGAAGAACAAAAAAATGTGTCGAGGGCGAAGCTCTTGTTTTGTGGATTTTTTTAAAATCGTTTTTCTATCTATTGCTATTAAATGTAATCGATTGAGAATGTTAATGGGTATGGTATAATAGAATCAAGATTAAACGCTATTGAAATTATTAGCATATAGTTTAATTATGATATGGAAAACGTAATATTATTAAAATATAATTTTATTGAATGAGTAAGACATGAATGAGTATAGTAAATGAGTATTATTAATACATAGTATCTATTATTAAATTAGCTATAGTATTTGTATCGATTATGGCTTATAGCCTTATACGCGGATATGCTATAGTAATTATTAGCATATGCTGATATGGAAAACAAAATATTATTAAAGGCAATCGATGAATATCATTAAATGAGTAGTAGAATTCGCCGTTATGGTTTATAGCCGGATATGGAAATTAGAAATTATGATTTTGTAATTAAAGGCAATCGAAATTAAGGCTATATTAATTATTAGGTTACATTGATATGGGAAACGGAATATTAAAACTCGTTGACTTAAATATTTTAAAAATCATTGGCACATGTATCATTTAAATGTAATTGTTTTATTTGTTAGAAATTTGGCATTTAAATGTAATTGATTTATTTTTTCAGAAATTGGCGAAGTTTTGGACCTTTTGTTTGGCCCACAAAAATAATCTTTGAGTAAGCACTAAATAAATCAGGCAACGGCCCATCTAGGCCGAAGAAAATAAAAGGAACACGTGTCATGTGGCTAAACGAACACTACTTTATTGTAATAGAATTATAATAATGAGTCCAAACTCAACCACAAATATATTATAATCGAGTTATTATGCAGACACTCGTATACCTTAGCATCCAATATTAAAAAGTAAACCCAAAAACTAAAAACTCCAAAGTGCGAGTTACATTCAAGCGAATGAGTAGAGAATTAAAATCCCAAACCCAAACAGCGTAACACAAGCGAATGAACCCAAACCCAACCACAAAGACAATACAATCGTAGACAAATCTTGTGAAGGAGCTTCCCTGGATTGTAGACAGAACAGAGAAAATTGAGAGAGCTTGCTTGGGAATTAGAGAGGGGGAGGCAAAAGAAGAGTGAGGAAGAAGAACAAAAAAATGTGTCAGAGGCGAAGCTCTTGTTTTGTAGTTTTTTTTTTTAAATCGTTTGTTTATATATTGCTATTAAATGTAATCGATTGAGAATGTTAATGGGTATGGTATAATAGAATCAAGATTACACGCTATTGAAATTATTAGCATATATTCTGATTTTGATATGAAAAATGTAATATTATTAAAACATAATTTTATTGAATGAGTAAGACATGAACGAGTATAGTAAATGAGTATTATTAATACATAGTATCATTAAATTAGCTATAGTATTTGTATCGATTATGGCTTATAGCCTTATACGTAGATATGCTATAGTAATTATTAGCATAAGCTGATATAGAAAACGAAATATAATAAAAGACAATCGACGAATATCAATAAATGAGTAGTAGAATTCGCCATTATGGTTTATAGCCGGATATGGAAATTAGAAATTATAATTTTGTAATTAAAGGCAATCGAAATTAAGGCTACATTAATTATTAGGCTACGTTGATATGGGAAACGGAATATTAAAATTCGTTGACTTTGATATTTTAAAAATCATTTGACATTTTAAAAATCATTGGCACATGTATCATTTAAATGTAATTGTTTTATTTGTTAGAAATTTGGAGTTTAAATGTAATTGATTTATTTCTCAGAAATTTGGCGAAGTTTTGGACCTGTTGTTTGGCCCACACAAATAATCTTTGAGCAAACACCAAATAAATCAGGCAACGGCCCATCTAGGCCGAGGAAAATAAAAGGGACACGTGTCATGTGGCTAATCGAGTTATTATACATATATCCTATAGCCTTAGCATCAAATATTATAAACTAAACCCAAAATCTAAAAACTCCCAAGTGCCAATTACACTCAAGCGAATGAGTAGAGAATTAAAATCCCAAACCCAAACAGCGTAACACAAGCGAATGAACCCAAACCCAACCACAAAGACAATACAATCGTAGACAAATCTTGTGAAGGAGATTCCCTGGGTTGTAGATGGAACAGAGGAAATCGTGAGAGCTTGCCTGGAAATTAGAGAGAGGAAGGCGGACGAAGAGTGAGGAAGAAGAACAAAAAATTGTGTCGGGGGCGAAGCTCTTGTTTTGTATTTTCTTTTTAAATCGTTTGTTTATCTATTGCTATTAAATGTAATTGATTGAGAATGTTAATGGGTATGGTATAATAGAATCGAGATTATTAACATATATTCTGATTATGATATGGAAAACGTAATATTATTAAAACGAAATTTGATTGAATTAGTAAGACATGAATGAGTATAGTAATTGAGTATTATTAATAAAGAGTATCTATTAATAAAATTATTAGCTATAGTATTTGTATCGATTATGGCTTATAGCCTTATACGCGGATATGCTATAGTACTTATTAGCATATGCTGGTATGGAAAACGGAATATTATTAAAGGCAATCGATGAATATCATTAAATGAGTAGTAGAATTCGCTATTATAGCATATAGTTGGATATGAAAATTAAAAATTATGATTTTTTAATTAAAAGCAATAGAAATTAAGATTATAGTAATTATTAGGCTACGTTGATATGAGAAACATAATATTAAAATTCATTGACTTTAATATTTGAAAAATCGTTGGCACACCGCACATATATCATTTAAATGTGATTAGAAATTTGCGTTTAAATGTAATTGATTTATTTGTTAGAAATTTGGCGAAGTTTTGAACCTTTTGATTAGTTCACACAGATATGTTTGAGTAAACACCAAATAAATCAGGCCACGATCCATCTAAATCCAGGAAAACAAAAAGTACTGTGCCTAAACCAACCTTATAAGTTTTCTTTACGATCGATCACGAATATGGGCCTTGGCGAAACAGCATCTACGTGATTAGGCCCATTATCAAAATAAACAACTTAATGAAGTGACGAAAATACCCCCAGAAACCCTAGTTAGAAAAAGTCAAAAAACTCTTCGAATATAATTTCTGGAGTGTATTCACCAGCCGTTCAAGCTCAGCACAGGCGAAAATGGTGTCAGGATCAGGGATATGTTCAAAGCGCGTGGTCGTCGACGCGCGCCACCACATGCTTGGCCGTTTGGCGTCGATCGTCGCCAAAGAGCTTCTCAATGGCCAGAAGGTTGTCATTGTCCGGTGCGAAGAGATTTGCCTCTCCGGTGGACTCGTTCGTCAGAAAATGAAGTACATGAGGTTTCTTCGTAAACGTATGAACACTAAACCTTCTCATGGACCTATTCACTTCCGTGCTCCTTCCAAAATCTTCTGGCGTACCGTTCGCGGGTTCGTAAATAATCTCTCTCTCTCCGATTAGATTTTGAAAATCACAGTCTCTGTTCCTGTTATTGTGTTTGGTTTCGAGAAATCATTGCTTCCTGCTCTTAGTTTAGATCTTTGTGTTGATTCAATTCGTGTTTATAATCTTGAGATATCATGAGTGTTGGTGTCAATTGAGTATCAGATGATTTTTGTGATTCTATTTCAGTGCTTTTGAACTGATGATTTATAGCTGAGTGATTCATAGTTGTTGTGTTTTGATTTTGTAGTATGATTCCACACAAAACGAAGCGTGGAGCTGCTGCACTTGCACGTTTGAAGGTATTTGAAGGTGTTCCTACTCCATATGACAAGATCAAGAGGATGGTTATCCCTGATGCTCTCAAGTTTGTTCCTTTTACCATACCCCTTTTGCTTTCCTCGTGAGCTTATTCTTCTGGCATTATAATTATTGTCCTTGTACTTCTTCAGGGTCTTGAGGCTTCAAGCCGGCCACAAATACTGTCTTTTGGGCCGTCTTTCTTCTGAAGTTGGGTGGAACCATTACGACACCATCAAGGTATGTGTTGTTGTCTTCTTGTCACTACTTCTTCTTAATCCACTTTGATTCCCTGTACTAGTTGATATGAACTTTCGTAATGATGAAAAGAAAGATATTATCTACTAGAATGTGTCTAGTTTTGTTCTTAAAGAAGTGGTAGATAGAAGGAAAGTTCTTTAGCTTTCTTGTCTCCATTGCTCCTTGACCACTTTGATCGCTTGTAGAGCTTTTGTAATGATAGAAAGAAAGATAATAGAAATAACTACAGATAAGGGTTTGTGCTTAATTGATGTTTGAGCTCCGATAAACAGGAGCTGGAGACGAAGAGGAAGGAGAGAGCTCAAGTTGTTTATAAGAGAAAGAAGCAACTTAACAAACTTAGAGTTAAGGCCGAGAAGGTTGCTGAAGAGAAGCTTGGAGCTCAGCTCGATATTCTTGCACCAGTTAAGTACTGAGCTCATCAGTAGTAGTTTGTGTTTGCATGTTTTGAGCGACCCAATTACTTTTTTACTTTTACTTAGGTTTTGTATCGGAATTTGTACTCCTAACATTATCTTTTTTGAGTTCAGCTTATCTATATCCATTTCTCTATATCGCCTGGCAAATTTACGTATTTTTTTTATTTTTTGTCCACGCAAAATTACTTAAAATTAAATTGGTTAAACCACGGTTTTCCGAATTTGAAATGTGGTAGAAATTAGATTATGGAAATTTGTTGGTAAAAGATGGAGAATTATAATTATATAGAAATTGGTTTTTGCGAGAAAAGAAAAAAAAAAGTATACAAATGGTTAAATATACAAATTTATCGGCGAGTATAAAAAAAGAGATTATCAGAAACGCATGGAATCGTTACGATCACTTAGGGCGCCTCACTAGTTTACCTGCAGCGGATGCAATTGCGGTTGTGGAAATTTGCAAAAGCGAACAGTTGTAGTTTTTAGCATTACTATGCATTTTAAACGACTGGTTTAGCGTTTGAAAATAATTGTGTTTGCGGCAGGTTTACGACTAGTTAACCAGCGTTTGCATCGACGATTAGATAAAAAATAACCAAAATAAATATAATATATTATTGTAAAAAGGTATACAAACACACAAAAATGATATTATGATAAAATATAAAAATATTGAACACGAATAATTAAAAAACATAATTAAAGTACTTAATAATTATTCAAAACCAATAAATTTTATAGTGAAATTCTTATTAATTATGCATTTGGTTCATCATTAAAAAATTGCATCAAGTAACGTGAGTAATGTGACAAATTGTCAAAAATGTGCTTGAATTAGTAGATCTTCCTCGTTGCCTTTATAAATGTAATAAAGTTTCTTTAACAAACAACTTTTGACTCGACTCCAACTCAAATCAATTCTAACTGATCGTAAATTTTTCTTAAGAATATTTTTTTGAAGTTCGCTTAGAAGCCATAATTTTAATAGAAGAAAACAAAATAGAGAGGATAGGATTAGAAAAAAATAATTAGAGTTCGAAAACAGAGAATGTGATTATATATATATATATATATAGGGGTAAATAGATAATTTTTTTTTCTAACTCCAGCGATGATTTTTTTTTAAAATTTTTAGTTTTTTTATAACCCAACTGCAACCGTCTGCAATCGCAAACTCTTGCGGGAAGCAGCTTTTGAAATCTGGCGATTTAGAGCAGTTGAGAGCGATCTGGAGCAAGTTCTTTGATTGTTTTCAATCGCTAACAACCGCTACCATCCACAAACGCTGCGTTTACGGGTAGTAGTGGGAGAACCAATCATCACCTTATATGTTATATGTATATATTTTAGAAAGATTGCATAGTATACTGTATACCCTTAGACTTTGAAAATATTGAGTAAAAAGTTTAGTGGCAATAACTTTTGTTAAAATGAAAATAGCAATAAAATAAAGAAAATATTTTTACTTCTGGGTAAGTTTTTGTGAAGATGCTCCACCAAATCCTCTGGGTAAAGATACTTTAAGTGTAGGTACGACGTGATCCCAAAATCCCCCTGGTGCTAAGAAACAAGGAAACTCGTATGGAATTGTAAGGGGCGGACGAGAAACTTACATCCCGTCGACCGGAAGATATGTGTCGTATATTCTCTCCAGAATTTTCTTTTATCTGCAACTAAAAATGATCTGTTGTATCTCCAAGATGTGCAAGTATCTCTAGGTTTTTATTCCCTCCAAAGTGTTGAACCAATTGGTAATAGTGGAGACCTTGCTCTTATGTACTCTAAAGATTTTCCGGTTATTATGACGTATGTTAGTGATCGTTTATTGGATATTGAGACAATTATTGATGGTAACCGCGTTTTTATTACCTTTGCGTATGGTGATCCGGTTCCAACGAACCGAGAATATGTGTGGGAAAAGTTAACTCGTATAGGTTTAATTCGCGTCAAGCTATGGTTTATGATAGGTAATTTTAGTGAGATCATCGAGAATTATAAAAAACAAGGCGGGAAAAAGAGATCTGAAGCCTCTTTCTTGCCCTTTTGGGCAATGATCGACAATTGTGGGATGCTGGACTTTCCTTTTCAAGGAAACTATTTATCTTGAGTAGGGCGGCGAAGCTGCGGATTAATCAAGTCACGCCTAGATAGAGTTCTGGGTAATGAAGATTGGCATAATATTTTTTCCCACACCATTGTGGAGTATATTAAGATGTGGGATCGGATCATCGACCCCTCCTAGCCACAATTCGAGATAGCCCCCACGACCAATGAACCGATTTATGTTTGACAAATGTTGGATAGGTGATACGTGGTTCAAGGAGGCAATCCAGGATGTATGGACTTTCCCTACCTAAGGAGGTAGAGGATTTTTTCCCTCAGAAAATCAAACAACGTCGCTCTGTTTGATTAAAAAATCTCCATCGCTCTGTTTCTCCTCCGAATTAAAAAATCTCCATCGCTCTGTTTCTCCTCCGAATCACCAAACGTCGCCGGAAATCTCTAAACGCCGACACTCTTTCTCCTCTTTCGCCGTAAGTTATCGATATTCTTAATCACTAAAAAAAAACCCCAAACTATAATAACATCTTTTATTTGATTCGCAAATCTGAGAATCGAAAACGTCGGTGAAGAGAGCATTGATTCTAGATGACGATGAAGATGAAGATGAAGATGAAGACGTAGATGAAACTCACACTTTAACCCAGATCCTGAGATGTCAATGCAAAATTTTGTCAATGTGATGCACGAAAAGATTGTGTGTTTGTTGTCTAAGAGGACGAGGGTTGATTGGAATTCGGGTGAAAAAAATTATCTTGAGTCAAATGGTGAAAAGATGAAAGGCATTGCTCAAGTCTACATAACTAGGGTGGACCGTTTCATCTTTTCACCATTTGACTCAAGATAAAAATTTCCACCCGAGTTCCAATCAACCCTCGTCCTCTTAGACAACAAAACACAATTTTTTCGTGCATTATCATACTCCTTCTTCACCAGATTGACAAAATTTTGCATTGATATATCAGGGTCAGGGTTAGTAAGTGTGAGTTTCATCTTCATCTTCATCCTCATCATCATCTTCCTCTTAGACAACAAAACACAATCTTTTCGTGCCGGAAGATCAAAGAGCACCTGATCCTTTGGATTTCTATGAACCTTTAATTTATTTATTTTTAATTTCTTTTGAAATGGATTGGAACTTTATTTCTTTAGTTTTATGTTAATTATCTTGAATTTCTCTTATTATGTTAATTATCTTTCAGAACCTTTGATTTCTTATTATGTTAATTATCTTTAATTTCTCTTATTATGTTAATTATTATTGGAACCTTGATTTTGTAAATCAAATACAAAGTTCGAAAACCGCAAAAATAAAAAAAGAACTGATCAAACAGAACACCTAGAGATTTCTAAAAGTAGACTTCACCAAGAGACTTCGTATTCATACAGAACACGCAATTGGAGACATCTCCAGGAGACTTCCAGCACAGACTTCCTCTATAGGAAGTGGTATAATCATTTGCATACCTATATTTATTCTTCATTGCAGATCTAATCATCTTCGGCGTTACTCCATCGATTGTTCCCCATTTGGTAGACTTCTTTGTAGAAGTCTGTAAGATTTTGTTATCGTAGACTTCTTTGTAGAAGTCTGAAGCGAGTGTTAATAGTTTTCTAGAACATAATCAACCTTAATTTTATGAAAGTTTCTGAAATTTTAATTTATATAGTTCATATTTGGGATAATCTTATTTTCTTTAAAAGAAATTGCATTGAGATTATTTTTTATTATTTTCCTAATTTAAATCTAAGGTTTAATTACGGTTCAGACTTTAACCATGAAGTCTGGAACCGTAATTAATTGTGAAATTTTAATAAAAAATGATAAAAATTATTTCGATCAAATTTTTTGAAAGATAAATTATTTTAAATCAAATCGAATAGGTTTAAAAATAAAATTTCATAAACTAAGCCATTTGATGTAAACCATGTGAAGCATATAGGTTAGAGGTTGCCAATGGGTAAGAATCTATGCATATATCTTTAGGGTTAGACTTAGTTTGATATATTTTTGATATAAAATGGCGATCTTTCGTATAGTTGTTAGATTTTGAATATATTATATTATTTTGATGTCAAATGTTAGTATTTTTTAACAAAGAGTGAAATAAACATTCGAATTTTAGAGTTTAGGGCTTACAGACTTCTCGAGTTTCGGGTGAAGTCTCACGGTAGACTTCGCATGTGAAGTCTGTAAGATTTTGTTAAGAAAACTTCATCGCTCTTTTTCTTCTCCGAATCACCAAAAGTCACCGGAAATCTCTAAACGCCGCTGACTCTCTTTCGCCGAAAGTTATCGATTTTCTTCCTCCCTGCGGGAAAACCCCAAACTCTAAACGCCGACACTCTTTCTCGCTGGAAAATCACCATGCGACGACACTCTCTCTACGACGACACACTCTCTCTACTCATTCTCTGAACTGTTTCTTCTTTTTTTCTGTATTTAAACCCATCTTTTATTTTATTCGCAGATCTGGAAATCGCAGACTTCATTCACATCTTCATCTTCGTACAGCTAATCAAATTAAATTTCAGTTTAGTCTCTTCGTCTGTCCCTTTTTACTAGATTGTTGGAGACTTCATAAGGGAAGTCTATATGAAGACTTCACCGGCGAAGTTCGTACACTTCACAGTTATCTAACTTCCTGTTTTTTTTTATGTGACATAAGTTTGTAATATGGCTCTTTCGCGCGAAATAGCTGAATATGAATCGAAGGAGGATATTCACCATATGCCTGAGTTTCCACCCATGCATTTCACCAAAGACGCTGAGCCGCAGCCTGAAAAATGTATAGGCTACTACAGCGGAACACCTAAGCTTCTTATAGTTGTCAAGGGTGCACTAACTCGTGATGAATGGGAGAGGCTTTGGACTTCCCCTCTGGGTGTCTTCCTAATGTACCACAAGCAATAGATCGCATCGGCATCAAGGCTGGTCCACTATATGCTCAGTTTCCAACTTGTATGCTTCAAGAAGCATGAGATTTGGAACCTAGTTGGTGAAGTCCCAGTGAGATTCTCTTTAAACGAGTTTGAACACATCACCAGGCTCAACTGCATTTATGTTGAAAACCTTATGAATCCGGAGCCTGAGGCTAAGATCAAAGATGAGCTGAGGGATTTTTGGGTAAAGCTTGGAGTCGATGTGGCGGTTGGACCAAGCTATGAAGACTTGGTATCAGCGTGTACACGCTGTGCTCAATGGGATCTGGAAGATCGCGTGAGGTTGGGCTATCTAGCCATCCTTGCCAGCTGCATTGATGCCCACCCTCACCATCAGAGCATCAATGTAAACCTTGCTAAGTTGGTGATGGATCTGGACAAGTTTGCTGCATACCCTTGGAGAAGAGTAGCTTTCAGGATTTTGATTTCATCGGTGAAAGCTGCGGATATCTCCAGTACTTATCACATCAGCGGGGTTTGTCCAAGCGTTGCAGTCTTAGGTTTACTTTGCCCTACTGGACATTGCAAAAAAAGTCGGAGATCTTCTCCCCAGTGACTCCATTGACCCAAGACCACCTCTCCTAGCTTACAAAGGATCTAGAGGGAGGAAAAACCTCAGAAATGGCATCCTCAAGCAGGTATATTATTTGATGGATCTGGACAAGTTTGATGCATACCCTTCACACATGTGTGTCTGTTATTATATTATCTGATCTCTCTCTATTCATTTTTATGTTGTAGACCACAATCTGCAGCTATGGGGGCAAAGCATTTGATGAGATGTTCCCACGGTGGGATGATGATGATGAGGTTGAGAGAAATGTCAACATTGTGAAAGCAATGTATGGACATTTCACAATTAACCCTTGGCAGTGGCAAAAAGGACACTGGTCATCTATGGGTGTGTTGCCCTCAAACTTCAAGGTGAAGGTTCTTTTGAAGGTGGAGGATGAGGTGAAGGATGAGCCTTATCATGGCATTAAGAGAGAGCTAGAAGCATCTGAAGAGGGTAGTTTGAAGAAAGCTCGTCTATCCCCTGAATTTGAGCAGCGCATATGTGATGCGTTGAAGGATGTAGTTGACACTCGACTTAACACGTTTGAGGCAGAGTTGAAGGGGCAGTTGGTTGAGCTTGGAACGAAGATTGTCTTACTCACTGACAAAGTATACGATCTGAGTTCTGCTTTTGATAAGTTCACCAGCGGAGCAGTGAAGAATCTACCCGAGGAAGTGAAAGAGAATCCTCAGGAGAAGCAGACTCAATCTGAGACCAAATCAAATGCACCTGATGATGGGGTTAGTCTTCATCCCCTTAACCCAAAGATTCCCAAGGTGGAGAGAAAAAGTAAAAGAGTAGCTGTCAGGAGTAGTCAGTCACACAAATGATGTGAAATTTGTTGGCATGTTTAACTCTTATATTTGAATGATGTTAGTTTGTCCATTAGAAATTGCAATAAAAAGATGTTTGCTTCAAACTATGCAGAGCAGTGTTAACCAGGGCAGTGAAGAAAGTGTTGTGCTGGTAGAAAACTCTAAAGATGTAGATATGGAGTTTGATAAAGCAAAAAAGGCAAAACAGAACTTGAAGGAGAAAGCAGCATTGCTCATGGCTAATAAAATGGGTGATCAGCTAAAGTTGAAAGAGAGGCAGCTTGTTTGACCTGGCAATGGCTATAACCCTTTTGCTTCTATTGACAAGGACAAAAAAGCCAAGCTGATTGCCTTCTTGGCGACTTGCCCGTAAGTCGCACTATTTAAGCACCCTTTTAAACATAGTTTACGTGACGTGATTTTGAATGTATGTGTAACTTCATTTTAAAAAAAGACGAAGAAAAAGAAACCCGTGGAAAACTCATGCACATTCTGGTACCGCACGCTGCGGTCTCCCACAATATGGCTTTGGGACCTGGTGAGACTTCGTGTCATAAGTGTGAGAGAGAAGTCTCATATTGAAGTCTGAGAGTGCAATCTGAGGGTGAAGTCTCAGACTTTACTCTCAGACTTTATATCGAGACTTTTGTTTTTTTTTATCGTTACTTGTAAGGTTGCTTTACAATAACTAATTATTTGCTTACTGCAGCACATTGATGCTGGAATCAATCTATTAAGACAACGGTTCACGAAGCATCTAGAATGGTTTAGGAGCGACAAAATCTGCTTCCTTGATTCCATCTTCACCACGATGTGGAAGTCTTAGTACCCAGACTTTCTGAAAAGTGGTGATGAAAACGATTTAGGCAGATTGCTACCTGGTGGGGAATTTGATCTCTTCACAGGAGAGCAACCAGAGTTCTGCAGATCTAATAAGATGTGGGGTGAAGATGTGGATGAAATCTACATCTCCCTTAACATCAAGGCTATGCATTGGGTTGCGATAATGATTGATGTTCATAAGAGACACATCGTTATTTGGGATAGCAATCTAACTGTCTGCAAGGATGAGGAGATTGATGCTGCATTACATCCTATTTGCGATATAATGGTTTATCTTATGAACCTTCTTTCTCCTGTGGAGCAAAAAGATAAGTACCCTTATGTTCCCTACACATACGAGCGGGTTCCACAGACGAGTGTTCCTAAAAACCATCAGAGCGGTGACTGTGGAGTGTATTCCTGAAGTACATCGAGTGTCATGTGCTTGGCATACCATTTGATCCTATCCTCTTGTCTGATAAGAACATCAAGTTCATAAGAGAGAAGCTGGCTACAGAAATATACGATGAGCTCGGCATATCGGGGACTAAGAAGCGCGGTTACAAAGGTTTGGATTTAAACGACTGAGCTTCTCTTTTAACCGTATATTTTGTAATCTTGTATAGAATTTAACCGTATATTTTGTATAATTTAACCGAATATTTTTTATAAATCTTGTAAAATGAAATATAACCACAAAAATGAATATAATCTTGTTACAGAACCCTAGTTAGACTTCAAGCGCAGACATCCACTAGAGACTTCATCTTCGTACAAAACCCTAGTTAGAGACTTCTGTAGGAGACTTCAATTGTAGACTTCTACTAGAGACTTCATCTTCGTACAAAACCTTAGTTAGAGACTTCTGTAGGAGACTTCAATCGCATACTTCTCATTTAGACTTCATCTTCGTACAAAACCCTAGTTAGAGACTTCTGTAGGAGACTTCAATCGCAGACTTCTCATTTAGACTTCTCAATTACGATAAAAATCACGCAAAACGAAGCGAACCTTTGTAAAACGTCGTTCTTATCATTATTATTCTTCTTCAAAACACGCAACCGACTTCTTTGAATCACTATATTACTAAGTAAATCTAAAAATTACAATTTCACCTATTGCTATCTAAGGAAATACCAAATCTCTTTTAAAAAAAAATGTTGTACACACTAACAATCATCAAAAGAGGTTTGAAGAACCTCTTGAAGAATCCGCATGCTCACTTCACGGCAGGTAATCTCTATACAGCTTCACCAAAATTAAATTTCATGCAATCTTCTAATTTCTTACCAATTTCTTTTAGGACTTGTGGCCGATGACATATTCCATTGGGAGGGTATGCTATTTGGCCCTATTGGCACCCCTTATGAGGGAGGGATTTTCAAAGCGATTGTTCATTATCCGCCAGAATACCCGATGAAACCTCCACACGTAAGTTTTGATCATATTCCAGTTACACAAATGAAACTTAGGGAACGCATGCATGTTTAATAGTTAGTAAAACACATAGGAAAAATTAGTAATAGAATATGTCATTTTCATGTAATTGGAAATTCCTTAAATATCGTGACGGTTTGGTTAATGTAGGTTGGTTTCAACACCGCGATCTACCACCCTAATGTGGATCGCGGGAGTATCTACTTGAAGATGCTCCTACCTGAGCATTGGAGACTCGACTACAACATAATCATAATATTTGAGGCTCTTGTGACGATGTTGACTTAGCCAGAGTTGGGTGAAGGAGATAAGTTTGTGGATTCCATTGCTCAAGTCTACATAAACGATCAAAACCGTTTCAATGAGAAGGCACGAGAAATGTCTGAAACTTTTGCCAGAGGNATAGAGTAAGAAATACAAAGATGGTTCAAGGTTCTTCTCTCAAAAGTCAATTGCAAGAATACTCTATCTCCAAGAATCAATGTATGCCTCTGGAGGCTGAAAAACCTAGTTTTATAACTAAAAACATGCTTTGGAGTTCATTGGAAAAATAAGGAAAACTTCTGTTTTTCTTCGGGTCTTCTGAAGAATGCACGTTCGGATTATTGGTATCGACCGACACCGTGAATGGTATCGATCGATATAGAGATCTTCAATCGCGTTTCTTCTAAATGATGGTGTCGATTGATGCTGCATAGGTGTCGATCGACACTGAGCTTTAGTTCTCCGAACTGCTTCAGCTCCAATATGCTTCAAAAGCTTCCATAAATCCAATTTAGCTCCAGTTGTGCCTACATCTTGAAAAGACTCTGAAAGACTCTAAAACTACTACAAAAACTAAATGAAAGGACTTATATCATGGTTGAAAGTGAGTAAAAACCATGATATATCAACTCCCCCAGACTTAGTCTTTGATTGCCCTCAAGCAAACAGAAAACCAAAACAGAGAAAGAGGTTTGAAAAACACGGAGACTCACCTTTTCTTGAGACATTGTAATGACCCATTTTCCAAGCTCCCAAATATCACATAAACAGTTTCAAATCTGACTGCCATGTACTTCTCCGTAGACAATTGCAGCTTCCCAGTATCCACACATTATTTCATAGCAATAATCATACTAAATCCTTCATTGTCGTTTCATTACTGTTGTTGGTGTTTAGGAACCTTCTAGATTCTTCCTCATGCGACATCGTGACTAAGGAACCACCCAAGTTTCATACTTTGGTATGATTTTCCTCTCCCCCAGACTTATCCCTTTTTATGCTTCTGATTTTGGATTAAGCTTCGCATATACAAATTAAGTTTTGAGACGCGAGTATCGATGGTGATTGCCACCGAATTCCCGGTTCTCCCCTCTCAAAGTATCAAAGGTTTTAGGCGAATAATGGGGTCTCGGGAAATGTTTCTACCCCTCGCTTCAGACCTTTGTATGATCATTACTTATCCAAGTAGAAAAATGGGATCACAGGAAGTGTTCCTAGCCCTCTACTCGGCGAAAATCATTTCATCTTTCATGCATCAATGTGTGTCAAGGGAGAGGTATACCATAATTTTTAAAACTATGGGTTCCTTTGTCAGATATGAATGATGAATCAAGTTCAGTGAATACCATCCTCAGAAGTGAAGTGCAAAATTGGGCTCAAGATTTAGAAGAAATCTGCTGGAGACATGGGTGTTTTCTAGTCAACTGGTTAGTCTTTGGATTTTTCATTAGTCGATCTTAGAGCTGATTCTGTGACATTGGTTACTTAAAAACAAAGTCAGAGCAATGAAATCAAGCAAAAGTTCATAATCTCCAACAGGTTTTGACTCGAGAAAAACAAAATTTGACTCAAAATGGCTGACTCAAAGAAAACAAACACAATGTCAGTAACCACCTCCCCCAGACTTAAACAACACTGTCCCCAGTGTTATCTAGCCTAGAGGAAGCAAAAGAAAGCATAAGAACAAAATGGCTGAAAGGTTTCGCAAAGGTACCGTGTGATTTTGTGGGTATCGATCGATGTTATAACCGGTATCGACCGATACATGGTGAGTATCGACCGATACCAGTAATGTATCGTTCGATACCGAGGTCCTTTTTCGTAAGACTGATGCTCAAAATCGTGTCCATGGAAGCCAAATGTTAGATGAAAAACAGTGGGTTGCCTCCCCCCAATCGCTTGTTTAATGTCCTTAGCTTGACATTGGCATTAGTCAGGTAGCTGGTGGTTCAGCCAGAGGCAGTATGTGGCCATCTAGAATGGTGGCTTACGCCCAATAATGCTTAACCCGCTGTCCATTGACAGTAAATTCTTTTTCCTCAGCGTTAACCAACACGACTGCACCGTGTGGACAAACTGCCTTAATTGTGAAGGGACCTGACCAACGAGAACGCAATTTTCCAGGAAATACCTGGTCATTTGGTTCAAAGTAGCGAGCAAGGATCTTCTTGTCGTGATAGGCTTTAGTCCTTTCCTTGTACAGTCTGGAGTTCTCATAGACGAGGTGTCTGATCTCATCCAATTCATCTTGTTGAACCAATCGCGTTTCTTCTAAATGATGGTGTCGATCTATGCTGCATAGGTGTCGATCGACACTGAGCTTTAGTTCTCCGAACTGCTTCAGCTCCAATATGCTTCAAAAGCTTCCATAAATCCAATTTAGCTCCAGTTGTGCCTACATCCTGAAAAGACTATGAAAGACTCTAAAACTACTAAAAAAACTAAATGAAAGGACTTATATCATGGTTGAAAGTGGGTAAAAACCATGATATATCAGTTATTAGCAACCAATCTGCCACTTATTGTTATCTTTGTTTCCACATTGTATGGGGTCACAAATATGTGAGAAAATAGTTACTAATTTGCAACTCGCCTGGATTAAATCGAAGAAGGCAAAAAAACATGAAATGCTAAATTATAACCAATTTTCATTTCTTTCCAAAAGATTTCAATACCAAACAATTCGAAAACATAAAGACAAGGGATTAAAAGTTAGTTCTTAAACAAGGGACAAGATGATGTCGTGTTTGACACATGTGAAGTGGCTGGTGAAGAGGTTGGTGCGTTGGTAGGTGGGTTGGCTTTGATGGCTGCTGTGTTGGCTGTTGCGGTGGCGCTGGTTGAGTAGGTGGTGTGCATGCTGCTGTTGTGGTTGATGGTTGAGTATCCATAAAATTTGCAAACTCATGATCATTTTTTATCAAGTACGATATCAGCATCTCCAAGCTTGCGATACGACTTTGAGCATTGCGTTGCTCCTAATCACGTCTATCATTTTTTTCATCTACTTCAGCGAGCTTACATAAAACTTTGAATAACCAACAACCAATAATCACAATTTAGAGGCTATCATGTTCAAACATATACAATTAACCCTACTGGTCAATGATCCATGGAATTGGCCAAGAAAAAAAATAAGTCACAGTGCAGAGTTTCCTCTTTGAGGATTTAATTATACAAATCCAGAGTAAAGATATCGATTTCTTGACAAATCTGTAAAAGTAACTAGTAAACAAAAGTATATACATAACTGAAAAACAAATGCAAATATAAACACTAGTGTTTCAAAGATCAGAATCAAGAACTCAAAAACAAATGCAAGCAAGAGATTTAACAGATTAATGTTCTAAGACCACTTGTTTCCTTTATTAAGAACCACCAAAATTGTATAAAACTTTGAAAATCATAATTTCAATCAAACATACACTCTTTTATCGAAAAACCAAATACTTTACATAATCCAGAAACAAAGATTAAGCATTCATTTTAACAGATGTAAAATTGTAAAATGTAGAAACCAGAGATAAAGATTAAACCAAATTTGGACGGATATAAAATGTGTTAACGACTCAACTACAACATGAAGAACAAACGTTTAATGACAACTACATCATCAGCCTCTGAACAAACGTGTCAACATGAACAAACCAAACACAACAAGTTTGATGGTAGAAATCCAAACAAAACGTGAATATGGGACTCAAAATAGAAGTTTTTCGAAATCTGTGTTAGATACGAGACAATATTTGGAGAGTCGGACACCGAAACCTAAGAAGCGAAGGCCTAAGGAAAAAGCAAGCAACATCTCATAAGTATGATTGTTTTGAACAAGAAGAAGAATATGACATAGCCACACAGTTTAGACTTTTCATCTATGCTAACCTACGAGAAAAATGTGAAGAAACAAGAAACAAATTACATTTAGGTGAATACTCATCATATATATATATATATGCAAACAAGCTTTAACGTTTTCAATATTAGTTTCAATTGTCTCCACAAGTCTGATCAAATTTAAAAAACAGGCTGTGAGAAAATTTAGGAGGCTTTTAAGACTTTTAGATAATTAAAGTGTGATTGGCAAAAATCAGACTTTTAAGACTTTAAAAAAAGTAAAAGCTTTAAAAGTCTCTACCAATCACCCCCTATTGTCACTGTTATGTATCAATATATATATATATATATATATGTATATATCAATAAATGTTTTTATATATTTACATATCATGTTATATGCTAAGTAACACATAATGCTATATTTTAATATATTTTGATATGTTTTGATATATCACGTTAATTGTTGACATTATACATGTTATATGCTAATAACGTTATATATCAATATATCATGTTATACCTTAACACATCAATATAATGATGTATCTCATGACTTACCACAAATTGATGGATCCATCATTACGCTGCATTAATTGTTTTGACCGTTTGCGTACGATTGAACATTGAGCAATATAATCGCGCTGCTCTATAGATTTGGTGAGCCCATGTTTTGATTTAGCGAGAGTAAAAAACACTTGTGAGAATCGAATATATCCTAACATCCGTTGACGTAGCAAGAGAAACATCATAACCTGCATGAACTAAAAATGCGTCGATGTGTAAGTCCCACATCTGAATTTTGTTTGTGCTTTTGTCCCTTACAAAACAGAAGTCGACAAGTTTGTGTAAGGTATTTTCATACAAAAAAATATTTTTCAAAATTGTCTTTCTCCTTTTCTGCAAATTTTAAAAATTCCAAATGAACTTCATATCCTTTTTTCTGATTTTCTGAAATATGTCTATCTACGTATTTGACTCTATATTAAGTTACATTCGATATTGGTCGTTGGCTTATAAACCTCTTCCCATGCAAATTTTTTTCCGGATAACATGTTGTTTTAGTTGTTTCTGACTTTGTAGCTATGTTTAATTTGGCTTGTGTTCTCTAACATCTAATCATAAATGATTAATAAAAATGTCTCAAAAGTAGTTTAAAACTTATAGTAGTATTAGAATTCTTTTTAAGTAAGTATGATTAGAAGAAAAGTTTGTTTTTTCTTGTTTTGTTGACCCTCGCCGCCGGGGGTGGGATGCTACGAGATAGATGTGGTAATTGGTGTGGTGGCTTCTCGTTAAATATAGGGATTTTCCCAGCGTCTTTAGTGGAGTTATGGGGAATCTACTATGGTCTATATATCGCTTGGGAATATCGAGTGACAAGGGTTGAGTTAGAGGTGGATTCGAAAATAGTGGTGGGTTTTCTCAAGTAAGGGATAAGCGAGTCTCATCCTTTGTCTTTCCTAGTACGTTTGTGCTATGGCTTCTTATCAAGGGACTGCATAGTTCATATCTCACATGTGTATAGGAAGGCAAACCGTCTAGCCAATGGTTTGGCAAACTATGCTTTTACATTACCGTTAGGGATTCATTCATTTGATTCTATGCCGCATATTGTTAGTTAGATTATGTTAGAAGACGTTAACGGATCTGCATGTCCGAGAACTGTTCGTGTGTAATTGCATTCGTTTGATCTTAATAATAACAGGAGGAGATCTTTGTCTCCTCTCACCCACCAAAAAAAAAAACAAGTTCCTTAGTCCGACAGTGATTAAACCCTAGACAATCATTTGCGGTCTATTGAAATTTATGTTCGTGAGAGATTAAACTCTAGACATCTATTTTCGGTCTCGCCAATGATTAAATCCTAGACAACTATTTATGGTCTCGTCGGTGATTAAACCGTAGACAAACATTTTTTTGTGATGATGTAGACATCTTAGGAGGAGAATAAAACTCATTTACAATATCTTTCTACTTAAATGTCGCATAATTAAAAAAAAGTTTTGAACAACAAAAATAAAAACGCTATTTCCAAACTTAAAAGGTAATAGATATATGGAAATTTGGTGGGGAAAAAGTAAAAACTAAAAAATAAGGGTTGCTCCTATATTTTGCTATGGACTATGGCATTTCTCACGGTTCCACCACGAATTTTTTGGTTCTATGAAAAACCTCAAAAAAAAAACTTTAGACTTCGTATTTCATCATCTAACTATTTAAACCTTTTACGTTTGATACATATGAAATTGATCGGACGGTTTATGTAAACTAAATCGGGTTAACCATTAAATGCGTTTAAAAATTGCGTTTAGGTTTAACAAAATTTGATTTTGACCCGATCAAAATAAAATCAAAATTAATTTTGGGCTTAAGTTTTGCCCTTAAAATTTGATTTGGAGATTTCCAGAAATCAATTTATGTTCTTAACAACTTTAAATAGAGAAAGAAATTTAAAGTCATAAAACCACTATTGCCCGAATGAATTATTATTTTGTTGTAAAAAACCACAGAATTTAACAAAACAAAATCAAGCTCATTAGTTAAATTATTATTCTGTTGTAAATATCGAACATTAGTTAGAGATAGAGAGGTGTGAAATCTCTGGTTTAGGAGTAAGATGAATCAAAGAACAAGATGAAAATTGATAGAGATTTAAGGAGATTTATGACGATGAACAAGATCAGTACAAGTGTAAGGGTTAGAAGTCGATAGACAAAGATGAGATCGATACATTTTGTTGTAAATATCGAATATTTTGGTCGCTAAATTGTTTTTGGGTGGAGGGATGTTTTGCCGCTTTATATTTCATAAAAATTTGGAAAACAAAATGGAAAAAGTAAAAAGTAATGGAAATTTGTGGGAAAGCAAAAAAAACGCGAAAACGCAATAACCGACCTAGTCCCTTATAAATAGACAACTAACGCAACTCGCAAACTCATCAATCTCTTTCTTCCAAAGCAAAGCAAGTCTCTGACTCTGGAAAATTTAACCATCATCATGTCGCTGTCTTCAAGAACCGTTGTTGTGGTTTTGTGTTTTCTGTTCGTGCTCGCTCCATGCTTCACTAGAGGAGCAATAACGACTGATCAAGTTCAAGCTAAACGATGTGACTCTCACAACTTTAACAACGGCAAACACTTCCGTTCATGCGTTGACCTTCCGGTGTTAGATTCGTTTCTACACTTCAGTTACGTTCGAGAAACCGGAGTGCTTCAAGTTGCGTATCGTCACACCAACATCGAGTCTTCTAGTTGGATCGCTTGGGGTATAAACCCTACGGGCAAAGGCATGTCAGGTGCTCAAACTCTCTTGGCTTACCGTAATTCAACGTCCGGTGTTATGCGTGCCTATACTTCTTCAATCAAAGGCTACTCAACTACGCTTCAAGAAGGTCCTCTCAGCTTCCGCGTAACGCAACTATCCGCTGAATATCTCAATGGAGAGATGACTATATTTGCCACTATAGTGTTGCCTTCTAACACAACCGCAGTGAATCATCTATGGCAAGACGGTCCAATGAAGGAAGGTGATAGACTTGGGATGCACGCCATGAGTGGAGATCATCTCAAATCCATGGCTACTTTGGATTTGCTGTCCGGACAAGTCACGACCACAAAAGCAGCTAACGGAAACATTTTACTAGTCAAGCGAATCCATGGACTAGTGAACGCGGTGTGTTGGGGGATTTTCATGCCCATTGGAGCCATGGCTGCAAGGTACATGAGGACGTACGAAGGATTGGATCCCATGTGGTTCTATGTACACATCGTTTTTCAAACTACTGGTTACTTCGCTGGTTTGTTGGGAGGACTAGGAACTGCAATTTATATGGCGAAACACACGGGAATGAGATCTACGCCGCATACCGTGATAGGGATATTTCTTTTTGCTCTAGGGTTTTTGCAGATACTTGCGCTCAAAGCAAGACCGGACAAAGATCACAAGTACAGAAAATATTGGAATTGGTACCATCACACTATGGGATATGTAGTGATTGTACTGAGCATTTACAACATCTACAAAGGTTTAGCCATCTTGCAACCCGGAAGCTCATGGAAGATTGCTTACAGTACCATCATCGGTGTCATTGGATTGTTTGCGGTCGTGATGGAGATTTTGCAGTTTAAAGAAAGATGGAGTTATTTGTGCTGCAAGAAATCTGAAGACCTAGAAGCTGATCAAACTGTTGTGATCTAGACCTAGAAGACATAGAAGATGGAGGTCTTGTACTTCGTATGTCACATCTGAAGAAAGCTCTTGTGTTTGTAGCGGAATGCAATAGCATTGTTTTCGCTTATAAACATACGCACTCACTTGCTTGTGATTAAAGCTTATTCTGTGACTGTCTCTTTGATAAACCCTTTGATGCCAAACTCTTTCTGCTTTCGTTTGATGAATGAATCATGAGACAAGTGGGTGATGTCGTTTTTATTCTGAATGTTGTGTTGCATATATAATGCGCATATATGCACTCACTAGTAGACTGATTAGCTTACTTTGTCTATGAAAAACTTTTGTTTGTGTGGCATAGAAATAGAATGGTAAGGTTCTCTTTACATTCTTCTCTTCTTTATCAAACATTAAATTAGGTCCCGCGTATACGCGAGATTACAATATAATATTTTAAAATATATGAGGAAAAACCAAAATAGAAAATTTGAAAAAATAGAACTAAATCACATGTAAAAATAAATATATAATAAAATACTGATACAAAATCATTCACCAATAAAAATGTTTAACAAACTTACAATAATTTATTTACTTAAATTATATATAGCTTGGTTTATTTCTATTTGAATAAGATTTATTTATTTTTAATCATATTTGACTTTTTTCCATTTCAAATCAACATAAAAATAAATTAGTGTTGTTATTTAGAATTTCTTTACTTATTGTATTTTGAATGATAGCTATCTTCTGAAAAGTAGAAGAAAAACCAAACGAAATTCGTGGACAATTTAATAATACTTTACTAAAATAACTTTTTTTTTTTAAAACTAAAGAAAGAAATGTTTTACCAATAGAACGAAGTTAAAGTTAGGATGGTGTTTTTGAATAAAAGTGTTTTGTTTGTTTAGAAAATACGAGACTACTTATTTGTATATATATAATTCAATATTTACTTAAGGATTAATGCAAAAATAAAACTTCAAAGTTGCCTGTTTTTGCATGTAAACTCTCCACATCAAAATAATGCAAGTCAATACCGTGACATTAAAAGTCACCCGTAATATAGCCCTCGGCCATATAGATGACGTGGCAGCTGTCAATGCCTCACAGAGAACTTAATGGCTACTTAAAAGCATCGTTTTGCACTTAAAAAAAAAAGATTACTGCAAAAAAAATCATCAAAGTTGCCATTTTTTTTTTTTGCAAATTAACTTTTCAACTACAAAAATGTTGGTCAATGGCTTCGATTGGTAATCTGCGGAATGGTGGAAACGCAAATCCGCAGGAATTTTACCAATATAAGAAAAATGTGTAATGAGTCAGAAAACTTAAAAACGTAGAGTTTGCGTTTTTGCTGAAAAAAATACAAGTAAATGGTCATTAAACAATTAAGTGAAAATATAGTTGTTTATATGTGTAATAGTAAAAGATATTGTTTATTTTCTATTGAAAATAGCAAAAAATTATGTCGTATGTGGATTTGTTATGTCGTATGTGGGTTTAAGCCTTATACAATAAAGTTCAATAAAAATCAATTAGAGATAATTTTTAGATGACTTTGACGTAATGGAACTTTATGACTTTCTGAGGCATTATATAGCAAGTATATGTATATATATATTTCCAAATTCTTGGAGACTGCACTATAGAAACATTTTGTCTAAAAAGGTTTTGCTTTATGAGAAAGCTTAAGGAGGATGCAATGAGGATTAGTGTTGAAGCCAAGCAAAACATAATATCATTGCAGTTGTAGATTCTCCCTCAAGCATCATTCTCATAATCATTCTTAATAATTGAGCAACCAAAATTAGAATTTCAGTTATATATTTGACAATATCTCTCACTTCTATTACATGTGATATACAAGGAAGCTTAAATAAACGCTCACTGTGGTTAAATTGTTAACTAGACTATTAAGTTGACACAGACTGTTAGTGAATTATGACCACTGATAGTAAAGTACCTACGAGTCATCATCATTGACATCTTCATGTATATAAAGAGTTAATTCATACACATCACAAGGAAACGATAGATACATACTGTTCTTCAGATTTCAACAGGAAATATCAGATGATGCTCTTTTGGGTCGATTTGATTTTGTTCAGTGGCTTCTGGATGTTTGGTTTCTCCAATCCAGATGGTATGGAGATTCTAGACTTTGTCTCACATTTATTTATTTCTTTTGCTTTCAACTGTTTGATTGAATCTTTGTAATGGAACAGGTTTCTTGAGCTTATCCTGTGGCGGCTCAAGTTACACTGCTGCTTATAACATCTCCTGGGTTTCAGATAATGATTATATCGAAACGGGTAACACTAGCACGGTTACGTACATCGATGGGAATTCTACTTCCAGTGTTCCCATCAGATTCTTCCCGGATTCTCATGATCGCCAATGTTATAAGGTACCTGTGACGAAGAAGGACTTGACCTCTGTTCTGATTCGGGCTACATTTTTTTATAGAAACTATGATAGCCAGAACAGTCCTCCAGCATTTCATGTCTCTCTTGGAAGGAGAATCACTAGTACTGTTGATCTTAGAACCAATGATCCTTGGATTGAAGAGTTGGTTTGGCCGGTCAACAATGATTCTCTTTTGCTTTGTTTGCTTGCGATTAAAGGGAGAGGCATTCCGGTTATCTCTTCTCTAGAAGTACGGCCAATTCCTCTAGGTGCTTACAGAACCAGCCTGGAAGGTTCACCCAATATAATTCTGAGGAGAAGTTACCGAATCAATAGCGGATACACAAATGGGACTATACGGTAAGAATTCTCAAGCTCTGAACTTGACCACTGTCTCTTTCTTTGGTGTGTTTGGTTGAATTTTCTTGGTGAATTTCGTTCAATGGCAGGTACCCTTCAGATCAATTTGATCGAATATGGTATCCGGATCAAAGTTTTGCACCGTTTCATGCCTCTTCGAGCTTTAATAGACTCATAGAACTGACTTCCTTCAACATTACTGAGAATCCGCCTGCTTCTGTTCTTCAGACTGCAAGAATTCTTACTCGCAAAGACAGTCTCTCATATACGCTTTCTCTGCATACACTAGGGGATTACTACATTATCCTCTACTTTGCTGGGATACTCTCTCTGTCCCCTTCTTTTAGTGTGAGGATCAATGATGAAGTCAAACAATCTGATTATACCGTGACCAGTTCAGAAGCTGGTACTTTTTACGTTACCCAAAAAAGAATCAGTAAGTTAAACATCACCCTCGGAAAAATCAAGTTCAATCCACAGGTGAACGCTCTTGAGGTGTATGAAATCCTCCAAATCCCTCCTGAAGCTTCTTCTACCACAGGTACTCTCTGTTGATTTTGTCTGAATATAGAAATTTCCACCAGAACCACAGTTCACCTTTTAAGTTATCTTTGCAGTTTCGGCACTTAAAGTCATCGAGCAATTTACCGGGCAAGACCTTGGATGGCAAGACGACCCATGCAGTCCGCTTCCTTGGAACCACATAGAATGTGAAGGAAGCCACGTTACATCATTGTAAAACCAAATCTTTATCATACCATTGCTTTCAACATATCTTGATCTCAGCTCATATTTTTCTTATTCTGGCTGTCCAGGTTTCTTTCACAAATCAACCTGAGGTCCATTGGTCCAACATTTGGAGACTTGCTCGATCTCAAGACACTGTAAGTTCAGTTATTCTTCAACATCTGTTGCGTCTCATGTATACATATGTGCTATTTTGAGTGTTCTCCACATCTCCTGCAGTGACTTGCATAATACATCACTTACTGGAGCAATACAGAATGTAGGCAGCCTTCAACATCTCCAGAAACTGTAATACTCATCCATAGAACATTAATGTGTTTTTTAGGTTTCCTGTAATATTAAAATGCTTCTGATGGTATATCCAGGAATTTGAGTTTCAATCAGTTAAAATCTTTTGGCTCTGAACTGGAAGATCTGGTTAACCTTGAAGTTCTGTAAGTTTTATTATACTGAGATCTTCTGGATATAGCTCGTTCTTGTTGGAAAATTTAAAGCAACTCTCTATTTCTTGAAGGGACCTTCAAAACAACAGCTTACAAGGATCAGTTCCTGAAACCTTAGGAAAGCTAAAGAAACTTCGTCTCCTGTAAGTTAATATTAAGATCAAGAAGCAGCTTGTACATACCATATTCACACAAAGAAGAATCTTTCTATTGCTTCTGCTCAGGAATCTGGAAAACAATAATTTAGTAGGCCCCTTGCCACTGTCTCTTAACAGAACGGGTTTGGAAGTCAGGTATACGATTTCTGTCTCGGAACTTGCTACAATATTCTGCTCATGTGTTCCTAGCTTTACTGAATTGCTGTTTTATCAGGACAACGGGAAATCCATGCCTTTTGTTCTCTTCGTTATCATGCAACAATGTGTCTTCAACAATTGACACACCACAAGTCACTATCCCCATCAATAAGAAACACAGGAAGCAGAACCGTATAGCGATCTTGCTTGGAGTTTCTGGTGGAGCCTTGTTTGCCACCGTCCTCGTCTTTGTTTTCATGTCGAACGGCACGAGGAGACAGAGAAACAAAGAGAGAGATATAACCAGTATGGGAACAATGCTTTCTCTTTGCCCCCACAAAGTTGTCGCTTTATGATTCTTATAGTATACCAAAATTTGTATCAGGAGCACAACTGAAGATGCAGAACTGGAACACTTCCAGAATCTTTTCTCACAAAGAGATCAAGTCAGCTACGAGGAATTTCAAGGAAGTAATTGGCCGTGGAAGTTTTGGAGCTGTATACCGTGGAAAACTACCAGATGGAAAACAAGTTGCGGTCAAAGTGCGATTTGATAGAACGCAACTTGGAGCTGATTCTTTCATCAACGAGGTTAAGCGCCCACAATGTCCTCTTAAATTACTGTCCATACCTGAAAGTCATGCATTCGAAATATCATGATCAATGATGCATTCATCTATAGTGATATGAGTGCTGAGATCTCAAAGTCTCCCTTTGTACTGTCAACCTTCTAGGTGCACCTTTTATCTCAGATCCGCCACCAAAATCTAGTTTCCTTTGAAGGCTTCTGCTACGAACCAAAACGGCAGATACTGGTGTATGAGTATCTGTCTGGTGGATCATTAGCTGATCACCTTTACGGTATGCAAATCCTCAAGTATCTAGCAATAGCTCATCATCCTTTATCAACGTCATCTTCCTCGCAAACCTATAGCTTTTTGTGCTATCTTGCTTCAACAGGTCCACGTAGCAAAAGGCTGTCAATGAACTGGGTTTCAAGACTAAAAGTTGCAGTTGATGCTGCAAAAGGTACATCTTCATCATCTGTAATTGGTATTATCATACTCAAACACAATTGGTCCTGGTAAATAGTAACATTTTTGTCTTCTTCATGAAGGATTGGACTACCTGCACAATGGAAGTGAGCCGAGAATTATACATCGTGATGTAAAGAGCAGTAACATACTTCTGGACAAGGATATGAACGCAAAAGTTTCTGACTTTGGCCTGTCAAAACAATTTACAAAAGCAGATGCATCTCATGTTACTACTGTTGTTAAAGGCACTGCAGGCTACCTTGACCCTGAGTAAACTCTTCTGAAACTTCTCTCCGCATTAGTGATGGATTAACAGCTTGCTTAGCTTATCAGTAATCACACTTTGTCATTCCAGATATTACTCCACCCTGCAGCTGACAGAGAAAAGTGATGTCTATAGCTTTGGTGTGGTCCTGTTGGAGCTCATCTGTGGAAGAGAACCCTTAAGTCACTCAGGATCACCAGATTCTTTTAACTTGGTCTTATGGGTGAGAGAAACATGATTGTCGTTTTTTCTCATCACCCAGTATTTTAGTAGGCAGTGTAATTATAAGATCAAAATACTGAAAAATGCAGGCTAGCCCAAACTTACAAGCAGGAGCATTTGAGATTGTGGATGATATCTTGAAAGATACATTTGATCTAGAGAGCATGAGAAAAGCTGCTTCGATTGCTATAAGATGTGTGGCAAGAGATGCATCTGGCAGACCGTCTATTGCAGAAGTTTTGACTAAACTGAAAGAAGCTTACAGCCTTCAACTCTCATATCTAGCTGCTTCAGCACATACAGACTGATAACACACCACAACAAGAGTAAAAAAATATACTTGTTACAAATTTTTGTTTTTTTTTTGTTTGTGTTACAAAGTTTTGTAAGCGAACTGAAAATGTATTTACGCTCATACTAAGTTACTAACTACCTTATATCATTAGACCAAGGAGATAGATACTAGAAATATATATACCAGAACATTGAGCTCTATTCCTCCGCTAAAAATCCGGCTTCTTCAACACAACTTGGGCTTCACCAATGGAGTCAACAACACCATGAAGCTCCTTTACATGGGCAGTCATGCCACTAATTCTATAAGCCTTAACCATTGTCCTGTATGTAACCTTATCAGGTTTAAATCCCTTCTTCTCCATGAGTTCGAGAACTCCTTTCATCTCTGCAAACTTTTCCATCCTCCCATAGGCATCTACCAGACAGTTAAAGAACACGAGGTCTAACCTTATGTCTGAGTTCTCAATGAAACGCAAGACTCCCCCAACTTTATCAGCTTTACCAGCTCGTCCATAGGCACGAACAAGAGAACATAGTGTAACACAGCTTGGTTTAATTCTCTCTGATTGCATTAGTCTAAATAAGTATTCCATTTGTTTTAAGTCTCCTGCCCTCCCAAACGCATCAATGACCACATTGTAGGTGACTATGGTCCATGAATAGTGATACTTCTGCATGTATTCCATCACAGCACTCATCTTCTTATAGTTTCCTGATTTCCCATATGAATCTAGGAGGATATTGAAGGTTCTAATGTTGGGTTCAATCCCAGAGCTCTGAAACTTCTCATAACAATTCTCCATCATTTCTATTTGTCCATTTCCCCCGAAAGCTCTGAGGGTTGAGTTCATGGTCCAAGAATCAGGCTTGCAATCGTCCTCTCCAAGCATTTGGATAAGTGTTGATTCCATCTCCACAAACCTTCCAAAACAAAAGAAATATCTCAGTTCATGGATGCTTTGAACTAAAACATAATAACTGATACCATATAATTGTTAAATTCAAGTATTCACTCCATCTCAGTATGTGTAAAGTTTTCGGTTGAATGGAATCAACGAAAAACGAGATTTTTAAATACTCTTTTTCGCATAAGTCAATATGTTTGCAACCATGAAACATCACATGGGATGGAGTGAGTGCAAATTGATAAGACATAATGAAAATTCAAAAAGTACAGGACAGGGTGCTAAGTACATTTTCGCTTTCCCATATGCATCGATGAGGGTATTATACGTGATTGTATTGGGCCTAATACCCTGTCTTCTCATATCAGAAAGCAGATCCTGAACTTTATCAAACGCAAAAACCTGAAGAAACGACTTAATAAGGATGGAATAGGTGTGCACATCCGGCTGACAGTTATGACTACTTTTCATACGTTCCAGAAGAGTAAACGCAGCATCAAAGCGACCGCTCCTACTATACGCAGATAAAAGTGCGGTGTACACTTCATGATTCACCACACACCCTTCATTTATCATTGCCTGAAAGAGTTCATGAGCCTTTTCCGGCTGTTTGCATTTTCCAAGCATCACAATGAGCTTTACATAGATGCCAACGTTTGGTTTATACCATAGCTGTTCGCGCAATAGTTCAAACACCTACATATACACCAACCTTATCTTATGATTACGCGCACAAACTCAAACACTTAAAACCATAAATTAGTCATCCTTAACAGCAAATTTCAAAACAGCAAATCAATATAAAATCTGAAGCTACTATAAGCATAATCTAGAAATTTTAGCTTCAAATTTCAGCTTATCAACAAAATTCATATCCAAACATAGTCAAATTAGTGCGTCAAATTCACTATCAATGCCAAAATTAAAAGTCACAAACTATTACATTCGAGATAATTGCGGAGAAGACGAAATCTACCTGAAGAGCAGATTCCCATCGGAGAGCTGTGATCCTCTCGTGAAGAGACTCAAGAACAGTCCTTGGAAGAAGCTTCTTCGAGCCTTTCTTCTTCTCGAGTATCGCCTTTGTAGCTTCTCTTCGTAGTATAATCGATATCGCCTTCCTCGAAGCGATCTTCATATTCGTATCCTCCTTACTCTCCTTCGAATCTCTCTCATTCACATCCTCCGTATTCATCAGCCATTTGCTTTGCCTCGTATCTCTAAGCGACAAAGAGGAACTATTGTTGCTATTATCGGAAGCAATTGTATGTTTCGGCTCTCGTGGGTGGAAGGAGATACATCGTATTGTGAAAATTCTCTCCGCCGGCCGGCGATTAAACGCCGTCGGGAGTGGAGGCGCGTGGGGAGTGGAGGTGGAGAGCGAAACCATTTGAACTATCCTGAGAAATTTTAAGGATCAGAGTATCAGACATTACCGAAAAAAGGAAAATAGAAATTGTATTGAATTTTATTGGGCCAGGCCCAAACACCTTGTGGATATAACAAAAATATGAGTCGTAGCAAAACATAATATAAAATTCGGGTTTTGTCAACATATCTGTTAATTCCAAACAATTTTCGTCAAATCTACTACTAAACCGGATTCAAATTACAATTAAACTGGACATGCAAGTTTGTAACTGAATTAGGTTTGAGTTTACTACGGTAGAAATTTTGTACAAATAAATTGTTTATAAACAACTAGGTCTTATGTCCCAAGTATACGCGAGATTATAATTTAATATTTAAAATTCATGAGAAAAACACACAAATAAAAAATTTGAAAAATAAAATTAAATCAACCATAAAAATAAATATATAATAAATATTAAAAAAGTCTATACAAAATGATTCACCAATAGAAAAGTCTAACAAAGATACAATTATTTATTTTAAATCATATTTGACCTTTTTCTTTTTAAAATCGATATAAAAATAAATTTGTGTTGTTAGTTAAAATATCGTTGTTCGTTGTCTTTTGAATGATAGCCATTTTCTGAAAATTAAAAAAAAAACCAAACAAAATTAGAAAATTTTTAATAATCATAAAATAAATAAATAAAACAAATTACGACAACATCATAATAATAATTTTTTTAAAAAGTTAAAAAGAAAGAGATGTTTTACTAGGGGTGTCAAAATGGGTAAACCAACTCAAACCAACCCATAACCCAATGAGTTGAAACCTAAATGATTTATGAGTTGATCCAACTCAATTAATAAATGGTTTGGATCAAACCATAACTCATTTAAATTAATGGATTAATGGGTTAATGAGTTACCCATATAATTAAATGAATGTATGACCTGTTTCAATCTAAAAGTCCCTCTTTTACTCGTAAATCAAAACTGTAAATCAAAATTGTAAATCAAAACTGTATGTGACAAACAGTTTCAATTTCTAGTATTTTTTTTTGTAATTGTAATCTTCATAATTATACAATTTCTAGCTAATTGTCCAATTTCTACCCTTTGTGTGACCAAACAGATGAGCGTAATTTAGTAAGTTAAATGGACACATGCAAATCGACAAAATCGACATTCGCAGCAAATCGACAAAATTGACAGAAGAATCGAAGAGTCGAGGAATCTCCGGGTGAGATTAGAGTCGAGGAATCTAATTCTCCCCCCTTCGATGGGATCAATTTCTTCTCTAGACTTGCAGCTACGAGCGATGGGATTTTGGAGATCAAATCACCTTATCCAGAGCCAGAGAATCCGAGTTGTTCGAAAAATCGAAGTTTGGGTTCTAAGATATTCTCAGCGTTGCAGAACATGACATCTGGACGAGCTCGGATCCAGTTCTGGATTCGGAGAAATCATGGTTTCTAAGGAATTGAATCACGTATTGAGGCGGTTTTGGTTAACTCAATAAACAATTTCAACCAAACTCATTTCAACCCAATCCATTAAACCCACAAACCATTTTGACCCATTAACTCATTAAGACTCAAATTTCAAACTCAATAAGTTTATGAGTTGGTTTGGATTGAATTGATCCACAAATTTTGATCCATTTTGACACCCCTATGTTTTACCAATAGAATGAAGTTGAAGGAATAATGGTGTTTTTGATGAAAAATGATTGCTTTGAGAAAACATCAGACTATTTATTTATTTTTATAGAGTTCAATATTTAAAATTATTTTTCCTTCATGATTCGATATTTTATTAATTATGAAAGTTTATTATTTTTAAAAATTAGTAATTTTTATAATTTCTTTATAAAATTTTCATTTTCCGAACAATGGTAGTTAATTATATTTTTGTATAGTTTCCTTATAATAAGATCTTTAATATATTTTTTTATTTTTTGATGCGTGTCAGAATCTAGAATCGATAAACATGACACGTGTTGCGATATTGTGAGTTACTAACTTTTAAAATCATAATTTATATAATAAGACTAGACTAGACCCCGCATATACGCGGGATTATAATCTAATATTTTAAAATTTATGAGAAAAAATCAAAATATAAATTTTGAAAAGTAAAATTAAATCACCCGTAAAAGTAATATTATAATAAATATTGAGAACGTTTTATACAAAATTATTCACCAATAGAAAAACCAAACAAAGTTACAATTATTTATTTATTTTGGTTATATATAGTTTGGTTTATTTCTATTTGAATAAAATTTATTTATTTTTAATCATATTTGCTTTTCTTCTTTTTTTTTAAATCGACATAAAAACAAATTAGTGATGTTATTTTAAATTTCTTTGCTCAGTGTCTTTATACATGATAGCTATTTTCTAAAAAGTATTTGAAACACCAACCAAAATTAGATGAAATTTAATAATCATAAAATATATTTAAAAAAAAAAGTTTAACGACAACCTTATAATAATAAATTTTCTTGAAAAGTAGAAGAAAAACAAATTGAAATTAGAAGAAAATTTAATAGTCATAAAATATATAAATAATTTTTTTATGACAATCTCATGTAATAAATTAAAATAACTTAAAAAAAACAAAGGAATAGTTGACCAATTGAATGAAGTTGAAGGTATGATAGTGTTTTTTTGAGAAAATATAAGACTGTTTATTTGTTGATATATAGTTCAATATCTACAATTTTTTTCTATAGGATTAGAATTGACTATGAAAGTTTTTTTTTGAATTAGTAATTTGTATAATTTTCTTATAAAATTTTTATTTTCTGAATAATGCTAGTTATTTATTAGTTTTGCATAGTTTTCTTAGACTATGTGCAATGACATGTTGAAAAAAAATATTCAACAGTTGAAACCTTTGTAATCAAAAAGAAAAATATGGATCAATCTACGTAGATTCACAATAGTTGAAAAAAATCAACGAGTTGTATTAGAGATGGACTTGACAAATGTCAGCATTATATTGGATCAAAAGTTTTATTAAAAATATAAGAAAATAACTAAATTTTGATTGGTTGTTAAGATTTCATTTGTTTTTTTTTACCCTTATCTTTTAAACTCAATTATTTGATGATAAATCAACATATTTATATTTTATTTTTATACTAAAATTCATCATTTTTCAGACTCTATAAATAGAGACTTGTTTCATTTCATTTGGATACAAAAAAAAAATCTCATCTTTTATGAGATGGATCCTAATAATAATCTTTCAAACACCCAAAATCCTTCTAATTATCCTTTTAACTACCCAAATCATGTACGTGCTAGATCTGAATTTCGTGATTCAAATATGCATCACGAATTGCAAGCAGATCTAGTCAAACACATATGAGTGTAATATTTTTAAGTTGTAATGTAAGAGTTTTATGGTTTGTGAGTGTAATATTTTACTAATTAAGTTATGAGTGTTTTAATAAAATTTAAGTGCGTTTTAATAAAATTATATGTTTTAATAAAAATGTGGGGTAGGGTGTTGAATTTTATTAAACAAAACTATTGTAGTGTATAAAAGTAAAATGGGTGTTGAATGATTAGGTGGAAGAGAGAGAAAATGACGTGGATAAAAAAAGTAGGGTGTTGAATGTTGAAACCATTGTAGATAGTCTTATAATAGTTTTTGATATTTTTTCAACTTTGACACGTGTCGAAATCTTGAATCGATGAATATGATACGTTTCGCGATCTTGAAAGTTACTAACTTTGAAAACTATACTTTATATAATAAGATTTTTTCAACTTTGACACGTGTCAAAATCTTGAATCGATGGATATGACACGTGTCGCAATCTTGTAAGTTACTAACTTTGAAAACTATATTTTATATAATAAGATTTTTTAACTTTGACACGTGTTGAAATCTTGAATCGATGGATATGACACGTGTCACGATTTTGTAAGTTACTAACTTTGAAAACTATAGTTTATAGGAAAAATGGGTAAAAAAACCCTCACTTTTCCTAAAAAAATTTTAAAAATCCTCAGCTTTTTTGGTGGGTTTTTAAACCCTCGCCTTTTAATAAATGGTAAAATAAGACCCAATATAAAAAAACAAATTAAATATTATATAAAATGGAACGGAACGGAATAAAAACAATTACCTTTCTGAATTTATGTTTTGAATTCAACTTTACGATTTTTCTTTTTAATAAATTATTTTTTGCGATATAAAAACAAAACTTTGAGATTTGGCAAATCAATTTTCTTACCAATATAAATTATGATATGTAAACTATAACAATTTAGGATGACAAATTCGTTTTTTTGAATTTATTTAATTTTTTCAGGTTTTGATTTAAAAATGTGGTCAAAATTGAAACAACATTCAGATCCGTTTGAATTTGGTTCGATTTTATATAAAAATATAATTAAATAATGATTAAGTAAAAGTACTTCATAGTATGTTTTTAGTATATCTTAATAGTTAATATATATATGTAAATTGAAATATTTAATTTTAATAAATATTTATTTAGTTTATTTCGTTTGATGAAAATATTTTGGTGTGGAATTATATACTTTTCATAGTATTACAAAATTTGGTTTGGTTTCATGTTAGTAAATGTGTGTGATCAAAAATTAATATATATTCATATTTTGTTTTGTATTAAATTTAATACCGCTCCTACTATTACAAAGTTTGTTTGAATTTACGTTGATGAATTTGTGTATCACAATCGAAAAAGTTTTCATTAATTTATATTTTCAATTAAATATAGATATATAATTTAAAATATGATCAAATATGTCATATATAACATAAAATAATTATTTTAATCCAAAATTGAGTTAAAGCTAAACTCGAACCAAAATAAATGTTATATATATTTTGAACATGTTGTCTTAGCAAAAAATCAAATTTTTTATATAGTAAAATTATTTTATGGCAACTAAACTGCTTTAATATATTTTAACTAGATAATGAATTAATTTTATATTTTTTTTTACATTGTGAGTAAAAAATTTTAATTTAGAAAAAAAAATTGTAAATTAGAATTTAATAAAACCAATTCCTAAGTCAAATTCTAGTAGCCAAAAATTGTTTTTTTTTAAATTTAATTGCATTTACTAATATTAGGGATTATTTTACCAACCACTAAAAGGTGAGGGTTTAAAAACCCACAAAAAATGTTGAGGGTTTCTTATATGTTTTTAGGAAAAATGAGGGTTTTTTGACCCATTTTTGCATACTTTATATAATAAGATATTAAATACTGATACAATTTTTAACAACCACCAACTAAAAATTGGGCTAGTGGTAAGGGTTGTATTTTTTTATAAGAATGTAAATTTCATTAATCCAAAAACAAAGTTTTTGTACAAAAGCTTGACGCATATATTAGTTTCTAAGATCCAAAAAAAATAATGAAAACGTCTAATAGAAACTGAGATTCGTGTTGATTGCTAAGTCTTACTCAAACGTGAACCAATGCTGGAGCAAGTTCATAAAAGCCTTTGTGTTGATTCCTTGGCAGAATAGTGTCACGAACACACCTATCAATTTGTTGCATAACACTGTCGGAGGTAAAGAGGCACTATTGTGGAGCTTGTTGTTCCTTTCTTTCCAAAGCAAATAGATTGTGGTTTGACATACCAGTCTCTTGAGAGTGTTGGAGAGTCCTTGAGATGAAGTGCATAACCAAGTGATCATTGTATTCCAGGCTGACTTAAGGCAATCCCAGCATGTGCATTATCTCCCTCCAAACATCCTCAGTGAAGGCACATTTGCAGGAGAAGATGGTCCATAGTTTCAAGCTGTCCATTGCAAAACACACAAGCAGATTGCAGAGTTTCATTCCAAGCTGCTAGCCTTGCACGAACTGGTAGACGGTTCATATGAGCAACCCAGAATGTAAACGCTATTTTTGGGACTTTCCCTTTGAACCACACAGCCTTGCTCCATTTTTTCTTAGCACTGGATGGTCTGAGAGCCTTCCAAGTAGAAGAAGCGTTGAAGTTGGAGAGTTACTTGCCATCTATGACCCATTTCCATAGATTTTCGCCTCTATTTTCAGCTGGAGGAGAAGTGAGAAGAAGGAGGTTCCTCAGGTCAAGGAGTTCCATGTTCCTCGTTCTAACAGAAGGAGTGATCCAACCCCAGAAGGAATGATCCAACCCAAGGAGGTACAAGCATCACTGACCTTTGCATTTTCTAGAATATTGACTCTAAGAGGACTGTGAACTCCCACCATGTTACTTAGAAGGCCTAAGGAGGTCCAATTATCAAACTAGAAATGAAGTCTCCTCCCATTCCCTACCTTTGCTTTTAAGAACAATCTTGCAATAGGCCCCAGAGTGAGGAGGGTTTTTCTACATCTAAGAGGCATCCCCTTTAACAGGAACAACCCAAAAGCTCTATCGTTTAAAGATGTTATTCTCCCGAATTTGATTCTCAGCCAGAAATGTTACAATATAAAATTTTGATACAGAAACGTATTAGTTTTTGGTCCAAAATTCTTTGATTTATTAGAGATTTAACCCATAATACTTCATATTAATACTAAGTTTTGATCCAAAAAAGTAGTTTTTCCATATTGTCTGCCGATTAGAAATGGGTTTAAGTGTTTTACTTTTATATGTGCTGCTAATATTTGTTCTACTTGGACGCATAATAATTGCATCCGATAATCCATTTTTACTTTAAAACACATGGGATACTCATAATTGCTGTGAAAATAAAAATGGGATAGTCATAACCAAAAGTTATGAATGGATCAAAACAACTCCGTTCCACGAGATCGACATTACGTCAAATTAGCACAAATTGAAGATATTTAACCATAAACTTCAGATTTGAAGATATCAATATGAAAACGAAAAACGTAACAAGTTCCGTTTAAGAATTGAAACAAGAACAAATCAAACCGATGTTCATAAAACAAGAAGAAACAGCTCTAGAGAACAATGAGTCTACCACCATTGTAACAGAAAAGAGAATTGGAGAAGAAGATACAAACTAACAATTTTTCTTGGTTATCTTTTTCAATCGATCTTCAATCTCTTATATAGCTTTAGCTCTTCTCCTCACTTTGTAGCCAATGATCAGTTGCCAGCTCACAACTCACACCTCCACCAATCATATTCTAACAAACTTCCACATCACTCATTTCCTATATCAAATCTCCCCCTTTCGAAGAACCTTGTCCTCAAGGTTCACCTGTAGAGTCTCTTTGTAATCAAAACATTATAGCAACTCTTCTTGGACTATAACTTCTTAGAAAATTTCTTCTTATTCAAGTCTGATCCCAGGGTCAATGGTTTGGCTCTGTGTGACTTCAAGCATTCGATATACTTTGGCAAATTCCATTATAACAAGTTGCTTCACACACTGATACATCCCTGCAACAATCTTGGCCTCACTTCCAAGCTTGTGAACAAGCAATCTCCTGCAGCAGTTGTGTCCATGTGTCGCTCTGTTCCCAAACCAAATATAGCATTGTAGAAGACCATCTCTTCCATAAGACATGAATTAGCATAAATAGTGGATATCTCTTCACTGTCAAAACATAACACCAACTTTGAAATTGAGTTTGAATGTAGTAACTTAGATCTCCATTTATGCTTTATCTGGAACTGCAAATCACCAAGCATACCACGTCCCCAACCTGTTTGTAATTTATTAACAACGAACCCAATTGGTGACATCAATTGCTTCATTGTTGCATTGGCTTCATCAAAGTCATGTAGACTTAAAACTCCCATTCTTCGGTCATAAAGAAAAATTTGTTGCAGAGTTTGCAACAATTTAGACCTCTTCCTAAGCTTGGTGTAATCCATATCAAGAGAACCATCAATATCTGTTAGTGCTTTGCATAGTTCACTAAATTGTTGAACCTTCCCCGTAGCTTCTTTGGTATTTTCATCACTTGCATCTTTTTTCCAAGAGAGATTGTCACGTTTCTTAACCCTCATCTTTGCCCAATTCGTTTTGTCTTTTAAGGAAATAATGATCAAATCGAGATCGTAACCCAGCCCCGTTGGTCAATCTTCTTTATTCTGAATTTGAACATCCTAGACTTAGGACATTTCCTTTGTTTCTTCTTACTCTGCAATCTAATAGACAGTGTATCAAACTGTGCAGTATACTCAGAGTATGCGATGACTATTTGATTGAAAACAAAATTCATCGTCATATGTGACTTTTCCATATATAATTCGCTTCTCTCTTGATTCAAAAACATCTCACTCGAACAGCTCTAGCGACAGTGAACATCTCCTCATGTTCTCCTATATCAATCACTAGCTTATTTTTGCTTGTGTATCTTGTTTCAATAGCAGTCATTTGTAGAAAAGCCAATAGAACATTCTGGACATCTTCTTGCCTAACATCAAGTTCTCTGAACTTGAACCACCAAGTCTTTGACAGTTTCGTTCTTAAAGGCAATGAATCAAACACTTGGCGTGCAATACTGGCAGCACATCCCATATCAAATCGTGACATCGAGCAATGTGACCTCACAATTGCAGACCAACTTTCATAAACATCCAGAGATTCAATGGGAGACCTATCACTAAATTCCCAATGAGAGATTGATACCTGATGTTTGAGAAGCGAATCATAATGTTGAAGCAAACTAGTTTCCCGACCTGAATCCGTGGAATGATTCATGGTTTGTTCTTGAATCAATTGACTATGGTCAATCAATGATTCTACTTCACATGTCTGTGATTCGCATCCAATTGCAATCTTTAGTGGACTAGATGTATCAACCTCAATTTCTACAATCTCTTCATCAGTAGAGTGTTAGATCTTCATCACAGTTAATCGTGAAAATTCCCGAATTCTTATGACAAAGGTGGTGATCTGGAGTTTCTGGTTTGTTGCAGAACATAGAAAATCCCTTCAACCATCTCTCTTCAATCTCGTCCCATGAAATTCTCCGATGAAGCTTCTTTATTCGCAAACCTAACGCTTCCGCCAATTCACGAACCACATCCTCTTTACGCATTGTCTCAGCTCTTGTTTCTGCCATTGATTCTGAGGAGCGAGAAGCTCTGATACCTTTGATAACGGAAAAACGTAACAAGTTCCGATTAAGAATTGAAACAAGAACAAATCAAACCAATGTTCATAAAACAAGGATTTGAATCTCAATGTGCTAGAGCTTAGCAAGAAGAAACAACTCTAGAGAACAATGAGTCTACCACCATTGTAACAGAAAAGAGAATTGGAGAAGAAGATACAAACTAACAATTTTTCTTGGTTATCTTTTTCAATCGATCTTCAATCTCTTATATAGCTTTAGCTCTTCTCCTCTAGCCAATGATCAATTGCCAGCTCACAATTCACACCTCCACCAATCATATTCTAGCAAACTTTCACGTCACTCATTTTCTATATCACAATATACAAAATCGGTTGGGCCTTTCCAAAAGTACCACAGCTCGGAAAAGGTTTTGGAATCTACCATAATGTTGTGGTAGAATAATAAAAACTGGACAATTATGTCCTTATGTCATGTGTGAGACAGTGAGAGATATGATACAATAGATGAGTTGAAAAGACAAAAGCAACGGAAAAGGGAGAAACACATGTACGAGTATGTTGGTTTTTGTGCAAACAAATTAAAATACTTATTCAATATCATTTATCTCTCTCTTTCTCTTAATTTATCTCTCTTGTCTTTCTCTCATTTTTTTTATCTTATATGTCTTCTCACAATCATATTATTTTCTTCTAATTTACTCAACGATGAGACAAGATCTAGAAGAAAAGGTAAAAGAAGTAGTTTTATTATTGTCCATCGTGGACCACTCATCCAATCAAACACAATATCATTATTGTCCACGATAAATGTATATATGTTTTTTTGTCCATGACAAAAATGTCTACGATATATAGATATGTTTTATATCATCGATAATTATCGTCCACGATGCTTTGTAGAATTGTCCACCAAATACTTCGTAAACTTGTCCACCAGATGTTTTGTAGACTTGTCCACCAAATGCTTCTTGAACACTAAACACGAAGCTTTGAGTGGACATTATTAAATAAAAATAGTAAACGAGTATTCGAGAATAACAACATAAAATGGTGGACAATAAAAATATTTGGATACAAGTATTATGGTGGACATTATTCAATGAAAAATAGTAAACTTGTCTTCGAGAATAACAATATAATGCATGGACGATAAAGGTTGGTTGTAGACAAGAATTACAGTGAACATTATTAAATAAAGAAATAGAAACTCGTCTCTGAGAATAATGAAATAAATGGTGGACAATAAAAACTTTGGTAGACCAGATATTCAGATACAACTTTTGAAAACCCGACATAAAACAACAATGGCCAAAAAGTTCAAAAAGTATGTCCGTTGAAAGACAATAATAATAGATATGAGGGAGAGAGAAAAGAGAAGAGAGAGAAATGAGAGAGACGAGAGAGAAATGAGAAATGAGAAGAGAGCGATAAAGAGAGGAGCATGAGAGAAAAGGAAAAAGTAGACCTGAGGGTAAAAATGTCTTTCACATGTCTACTTGTGGTATATTAAAAAAGGTTTTAAGATTATGGTAGATTAGAAAAGGGTTTTAAAATAAATTGGTAGATCTCAGACGTTATCGTTAGGTTATCAGACGTTACTATTACAACCGCACCACATTTTTCCTGCAGTTATCTCACTGCAGTTATCCCATACGTTATCATTAGGTTTGTTTTAAGGTTTAGACTTAATAAGACTTTGTTTGGGTTTAACAACGAAGATTCTTAAAACTCTCTTCTTGTTCACAAAACGGAACGCTTCACTGCAATTTCTTGTAACACAAAATTTAATGGAAAACAAGAATTGCTTCTTCTACTTAATATAGCAGTCCAACCAGAGACTTAAGAGACATAACAGAGTTTTGGCTTAAGTTTCAGATAACATTAAGAACCAGAGACTTTGTACAAACAAAAAACATCCTACCACATGGCTACAGATCCTTAAGTTTTCTTTCTTACTACAGATACCAAAACGAAACAAGAACATGATTTATATTAAGATATTGAAGAGTATTTAGCCGCTGTACCGATGAAGGCCCTTGACTGGAACTATATCCGATAAAAAGGATTTAAGGGCCTCTGAGAATAAGGCAAAATGTTAAAGTCTTCTGCAGTGAATATAAACCTTCAATACTTCTATCAGCTTATGACGACTAATCACTTTACTTAGCTTAGCTTAGCCTCTTGTCCTCATTATCGTTATGCTTCCTTTTCCTCCTTCGGTGCGGATTTTAGTCTTCCCTACAACAGGTTTCCCAGAGAATGCTGAAGTTTGGATCACTGCAGGCTCTTGTTTGTCTTCCTTTGGTTTTGCTGGTGGATTTCGGATTTTCTGGTTTATGTCCTTCAGAGTCATGCCGCCGTGAACCCCACATGGTTTGATGAATGCAAATGGATAGATGATAGAAGATGGTAGCTTTGAAACCGGCCTTGTAAAAGATTTCCTACCTGCTATTACCAATTAAAACATTACAATAATGTTTTGTTTTCTCGTTTTGTCGCGAAATCAGTGTGTAACTATGAGACCCTTCTATGACTAAACCATTGCATTGTACCTTTAAAGATAACATTTGGAGAAGATCGAGTCACAGGCCGCTGAACTTCCCGGGTTTCTGTTTCTGGTGGCACATTTAGATACTCTGCGACAAACACAGGGATGTCAGCAAGAAAAGCCAGAGCTAGAGCTAGCTAAGGGAGAGACCAAAACAAAGAACCTGAAATATCTACTTGGACATCGTGGGAACCAAAGCTCCTAAGAGAAAACAACAATATTTATCAGTTAATGAAGCAAGTGGGGCTACTAAACATAATATAGGCAAAAAAAGAAAGGTCAAAACATACAAGTCATCAGGTAGGGTTGGAGTCTCAGCATCATTTAAACATTCAGCGTACCACTCTTCAGCATACAAGTCAAGGCCCTCGAAGCTTGAGGCAGAGACGTCTTCTGAAAAAGAGACAATGTATTGTTTGAATGGAAAATGCATTGGCCAGATTTGACTTGGAAGAATTATAAGAGAGCCCAACCTGAAAACCCTTCTATAAGCTGAGACCCTTCGGGTAAAAGCTCATCAAATGTGTCATCTCTAGCCTGAACATGCATACGAGAAACATCAATCAGAGCATTAATTACAGCTAAGAGAACCTCATACAACCTCCTAAGCTACCCAATGTTACTTAGATAATAACTTGCCACAGTAGGTACATAACAATTGAATGAGGCATTCAGATACCAAGAAGCTTGAATTTGTTCTAGGAGTAGTAGAAAAAAGTCTACGAAACAAAACTGATTCCCGTTTGCAAACGTTTGGAATGAACATGCATTCACATTGCAGTCCATACAGTGCGATAATCAATGGTTTACATCCTAGGTCTGCATCCTTATAAGTGAGCAATGAGTTTGGATATCAAGAATATAACTGCAATGCATCTGTGGGACTTTGGTGCATAGCTAAAGACGAGATATGGGTTTTGTGTACTCACGCTTGATTTTAAGATTGCAGAGAAACTCTCACTGCTGAAAAGGGATGTTTCAGGTTGATCTTCAAATTGTAACATCCGACGCCTCTTTAGAGCAGAGCGTGACTCGCTATGCACTTCCAGTTTCCTGTTCGTGTCATCTGAAGCCAGACTCTTTAGATTAGAAACCATCATTAAGTAGACATTAGGAATTAAAATGATAACTTGACAAAGAAAGCACAACCTGTTGTGACATGATAACCCAACTCGCTACACGCCTTCACAGGGGTGGTTTCATCATCAAACATGTACGAGTGATCTTCTTGGTTTAATGTGACCTCAGTCATCGTGCAATCAGGGACATCCGCTGTCGTTAAGAGAACAATTCAATCATGCTTTTCACAGTATTGTAAGAGTTAGTTGATGAAAGAAACTTACAGAAATGAGACTGTGGTTGGTGATTGTAGTTCTCAACTTGCCAATTCCATGAGGAGCTACTGAAATTTACGCATCACATAATCAAACCCAGAGTACACTTGTACGTGTTTAGAGACAACCGTTTACTAATCTAGTCTACTTGGAAGTTAAAAAGCTTCAACCAATGAGCAAACATATCCACCAATAACTCAAACAAAGCAAATAGAGTAGTACATTGCATACATCAAGCTCAATCACAACATCCCAACCTGAATCCTGACCACTGTCTAGTGTAAAGACTCAAGAACCAAACATAAAACACCATTTTTGACTAAAAAAAAGGGGGCTTATGAAACACAGAGGGATCTTGAGCATAAGCTAAAAACCAAATCTGAAATGATTGATGAAACATTAAATGACCCAACATTTCATTAAGAAAACCCCAACATTACATAACTCACAATCAAAGCAAATCTAACATTTCATCCTCGCATTGAACCCAGAAATCAATCAAATCCAAAACCATAAATCACCACCAAATCTAACGATTACAGTAAAACCCAGAAAAGCGAGCACACGAATCAGACTAACAAAACACAAAAACCCACAAAATCGAAGAATGCGAAACAAACTAATCAACTCGTACACTAATCAAAAACAAACACAGTCACACAAATCTAAACGAAAGAAAAACCAAGAAACACATCAAAATCAAAAATAAACCAAATCGAGATGAAACAAGAAGCAAAAGAGAAATCTACCGATCGTCGTCTCCGTAATCCATCGATCTTCTTCTTCTTCCAAACCTCTCCGAAAGAACTAGCCGTTGCCCAGAAAATGAAACCACACAAAAATCAACAATACGAACAAAAAACATGCACGCTCCAAAGACCCAGAAGCATACATATAAATATAAATAAAAGAAACAGTTTTTGCACTGACCTTGTGTGCTCGAGATATGTGCTTAGTGCTTACTGCTTAAAACCCAGAAGCAAAAAAAAAAAAAGGTAGTAATTCTTAAAAGCGGCGAGTCTCTCTCTCTCTTTAAGGACACTGGTCAATATTTATAGTCTAAATCTTCTCTGCATCTCTATTTATGAGGAGAGAGAGAATTGCAAAGGAAGCTTTTTTTTTTTAATTTAATTTAAAAAATTAGTGTAGAGAGAAGAAAAAGAAAAGACCATTGCGAAGCACGCTTTCTAGTTTCTAGTTTCTATGTCGTCGTGCTTCCTCTTTTCTCGCGATTTTTTACTTAATTGTTCCAAATTATTAACTACTAAATGGAGTACTAATCAGTAATCATTATATCTGTTTATTTTTGGATATTTCAATTTTCGATTAACAAATTTAATTTCACTACTATCACTTGAAATTGGTGTTAATTGACTCTGTGTGTACTGTATCGTTGAATAAAGCAAGAGCAAATAATTAGTCAATTATAAATGAGTCATTTCCATTCTAATTTTTTTGTTGAAAAGTGTATTTATTATTTCAATAGATTTTCTTTTTGCTAAAAATGATATCCATCTACTTAGTATTGTTTTTTTCATACTCATTTTATTCAACTTTTGTTCATTTTTTTTGTAACTGATAGTGGAACAAAATTGAAATACTTTTTTGAAAAATTGTTTTTGAACTTTTTGTTCTTAATATAGTGGTGACAAAATCATTTCTTATATGATTTAAACGTTAACAAAAACATAAAACGACAATAAATCAAAATATACGTTTTGACCGACATTAACTGAAAACGTTAAAATTTTATAATGTTTAAATAGGAAAAAAAAAATATACTGTCTGTTTTTTCTTTCAAACAAAAATTAAGTCATTATACTCTATTTTTAAGCTAATTGCATATTTTTCAATGTAGAATTTTTTATATATTATTAATATTTTATTGTTTTAAGCTAATTGCATATTTTTCAATGTAGAATTTTTTATATATTATTAATATTTTACTGTTTTAAGAACATAAAATAGTAATCTACTATCTTTAGTTTAAATTTTTTATTTATACTATGTAGACACCAAACATAGTCTAATGATTCTTCATTGTCCATTTATTAACGATTTTTATAATTAATACAATAAAATCAATTGTGTCTTTTTTGGTGATGATACATCAGTTTTTTAAACTTTTCTCTATCTTACACCTCACCAAAAAAACAATATCATGGACTTATGTGTATTCAAATAATACACATAAACTATAAACTATGTGTATTGTGGTGAGCTACAAATTTTATAGTATGGACCAATTTGTAAAATGCAAAAGTATTTGTTCGGTAAGATTTAATGTTTCATGGCTTCATAGTTAGCAGTCATTAATTGTTCCGGTTTTGAATATATTTTATGTCTCTTATATTTTAGTTGCGTTTACTACTTTAGAAGTTCTTAAATTACCCCAAATTATTTGACCGGACACAAACCTGCTTAACTGGTAGATCAATCTCTCATTCATTTTTTGGGTTTTAATTGTTATCGTAGGAAGCAAGTCTGTTAGTGAAAGCACATCACCGTTCTTGAGAGTTATGGAACTTACTCATAGTTTCAATGAGATTTATATTAGCGTCATGCAAAATCAGTATTTGACGAAGAAAGGTTGTAGAGGAAGTTGAGTTTCATTCTTAAATTATTGTTTTTTTTAAGTTGTATGTTTAACTATTTGTAGAAGAGGCTACAGAAGAAATATAGAAGCATGAAACAATAGTTTTTAAGTGAAGTTGCGTGACAAAAAAAATGAGTTGTCAAATGGTGAGACTGACTTGACATATACCATAGAACTTTTACAGTCTCTAAGACTCTAACTAATGACCCCGATTATACTAATTAGTATATTAGTGTCAATTGATTAAATGTTTAGTGGTAAAATTTGTAATTGAATTGTGTAACAACCACAAGTAGACAATGGATAGGTTACTACTTACTATAATGGTATCATATCTCGTGGTTGTACTAGCCGGTTGGGGTTAAGTGGCAATTTATGTTACCATTGGCGGATATAAATTTTTATAATGCATTGATGCTTATGTTAGTTAGTTTTTTAATTTCAAAATTAAACTAAAAGAAAAATTGTATTATGAATAAATTATTTTATGAGCTATTAAATTTTAAATTGAAACCGGAAAAAATCTTCTTATAACCAATGACTTAATTGCTTAATTTCTTACATTAGAAAAATAAACTCTAATCTTATTTAGTCAAATATGAAACCTCTTATATCATTAATAATTTGAACAAAACTAATCTTTCTTAAAATAAAAATCATCAGAGTAAAATTTATTATAGATGGCTTTTATTTTACATATTCATTGCTAAAAATAAAATCTTCTATCTTGTGTTTAAAAGGAAACATTGCAATTTTTTTTGTTTTTACGTGTTATTTCAAGAATTTTTCTAAGTAATTTTAATTACAAAAAAAGTAGACTAAAATGCATGAAAAACAAAACAAAAAACTATAATATTTAAACGTTATGAAATTAAAAATCATAAATTATTTATTTTTCTATATTTTATGATATGTAAGTAAAATTGAGATTTAATTTCTTAAAAACATTTTTCTCCCACATCTATTATATGTGAGAGAAAAAATATCATAAATTCTCTTTTATATATGTTACGTTTTTAGGTGAAATAATTTAAACCAACGTAGTATATAAAAAATCCTTTAGACTTAAGAATATGCAAATTTTTCTAATTTTTTTATTACTATGCAATAACATAACATTTGACTAATAACAAAATTTCAATCTCATATACAACATGTATCTACATATAAGGTACACATTAATGACATTGAAAATTTCAAAAAATGTCTCTGTCTACCTTTTTTATGGTCAGAGTCTCTTAAACTCTCCAATTTAAGTTGAATTGAAGTGCAATAGATTGTTCGACGTGTCGTAAAATATGAGACGGCCAGCCCTAAATAAAAGATGAGAATTTTCTGATTGGATAACATAAGTATACTCTAAAATTGAAAACGGTATTATTTCTCTATTAACCATTTAAAATTATTGTTTGCCAAAAATTTGAGGCTTAAATTCATAGTTAGTTTCCAAAGCTATGTTAATTGAGTAATTATAATAATGTTTGGAATAAAAAAATTTTAAATATTACTGAAAATGACAATAATAAAAACAAAATTAATTATATAAATATCTAAATTAAAAATACTATTCTAAAATCAAAGCTAATGAAACAAAATTTTACTCTAAAACTATACTCGTATACAAAGATATCCAAGACAAACTAACCATTAACATTACTAATTATGATTTATGTTTGACCAAAAAAAAATTCCCAAAATATCCCACAACGTAGCGCGGATATTTACCTAGTTTTCATGTAATTTTCTTTGCTAAAAATTAATATCCATCTACTTAGTATAATTGTTTTTCATATTCATTTTATTCAACTTTTGTTGATTTTTTTAACTAATAGTGGAATAAGTTGAAAAGGTTGTTTTTTTTACTTTTGTTTATAATATAGTAGAGACAAAATTATATCCTATGTGATTCATACGTTAACAAAAATATTAAACGCACAATAAATAAAAATATATGTTTTGACGAACGATAACCAAAAAAGTTAAAATTTCATAATGTTTAAATAGAAAAAAAAATATAACGTCTATTTTTCTTTCAAATAAAATAGTCTATTTAATGATTCTCCATTCTCCATTTATTATATAGTTGGTGGAACATAACTCTTCTTCTGTCTTTTTTATTTTATTTATTATATTTTTTGTTCAGTTCCATATCTTTGGATTATATTCCCCAGTATATAAAGTTATTTAACTAAAATTATAAAATTCTGAAAAATTCAATTGTTAGAATAGTATAAACTATAAAATGTGTTATAAACTAAGTTTAGAAAGAAAGAAAGAAACTAATTTTGATTTGATTTGTGACCTATGTGGCAAATATCTTGTATAAACAAGTACCAAACTCATGATCAGTCCAACAATTATGGTTGCCTAAGAAAATATAATTGTGGCTTATATCTATCACTATTTGTTTTGGTAAAATATCATCCCGAAAACTTGAGCAACTCTCTTAACACTATGGGTCTAAATTTCTAAATAGATTTGACCAACATTGAGTTTTCTACCCAATCTCTTCCCTTGTTCTCTCTTTCTCTTTCCCATTCTACCATTCTACCATTCTACCTTTTCCTTGAGACCGACAACATAAAACTCCATCTTTCTTCCCTAGTTTCGATTTTTGTATTATGGTTTTGCTTAGCCGTGTAAGTTTATGAATTATTTCAAGAGATGATTGTGTTATTGACATAGGTATATAGGTAGACAAGTATAATAACCACTGAATATAAAATAGTGTATAAAACAATAAGATTCATATGTACTCATAATTTAATAGTTTCTTCCCCCAAATTGAGGCCTATATATAACAAGAATAGGCTTTCTGATTTTTTAATCTTTTTAAAACTCGCTGCAATAGTTTTTGTTTCAAAAATTAAAGATTTACTCCAATCATCATTAATCTCATCGTACATATAAAAGGAGTCATCTTAACATCAACCTTGTAATACGATTCAAACCCGAATCATCAAAGAAACAAGCAGCTTATAACCCTAAAGGAACTAATATATATATATGTACAATGCAAATAAGTACATCAAAGAAGTTAATTAAGCCACCATTGGTCAAAGTAAAATTAACCCAGAAGATAGATTGCAAATCACAAGAGAATTTCAATTGGAAAACTGCATTTGATAAATAGAATCATTTATAGCATCAGCATGAATGTAAACGTATGTATCTATTATATATAAAAGGAGGTATTTGGGGCTCCTAAAGCTGTCCACGTATGCAAGGGAGAGAGCTTCTAAGAATGACACGTCATTTTTTTACAAAAGTTAAAATGAACGTTTATTAAAAAAAACGCTTCACGTTTCTTACTGCTGGTTATTAAGTCATTCGCCATTTCGTCTTCCTCGGTTTGCATTTTCCGATCTCCACTTCATCGTCTTCAATTTCTTAATTAATGGCCACTACCTCTAATGCCTTAAGGTGGCCACGATTTAGCTGTATAAAACCACAGCCGATAGGTCTCACAAAGCAACCAAAGAAAACCAACGTATATCTGAAATCAAGAAATGACTACGAAATCTCAGGGAAAGGCTTCTCCCCAGGCACTTACGTTCGAGATTTTTGATGAAATTGGTGAAGATTTTTGTAAGGAAGAAGTTTTAGTGCGGTTGATTCATTTTTGGGAAGCTCGGAATTTTAAGAAAGGCAACATACTCATGGGGATTGAGCTTCTTCTCATTGATTCGAAGGTATGTCTATTTGTAGCCGGTGCTATTTGATTTTGTGGTAGTGCAATTGAATAAAATCTGCCGAACTCTTCTTCCTAAGTTTTGTTCTGTGTTTTAATTGCATTTCGGCTTCCAGTCAATTACAGTGCAAGGTTTCATTCTGGCTAACCGGCTATTTCGCTATGAAGAGCATCTCAAACGCAGCGCCGTGTACAAGCTTAAGAATTTCATGGTGACGCCATGTAAAAAAAGTTTCAAGGTCTCTGACCATAGTAGAGGTATATGCTTCACTGACAAAACGTTAATGTTACCTTCACATTTGGGAGACCAGCGCATTATTGATCAGAGGTTTAGGTTCCTCAATTTTGAAGATTTTGCTGATATTGTGGACACGAATGCAGACCTCTTTGGTAAGCAACACATGTAACTAAATTTTTCGGTTTAGTGTTTATCCTAAATTGTTCTGCTTGTGTTTATGTAGATGTAATTGGCCAGATCCGTCTGATAAGTGGTGATAATATCCATTCTGCTACTACTATGGAAACAGCCCCCCATGTTGAAGGAAGTCGGTCTAATGATAGAGTCTTCTTACACCTCCTGCTGAAAGAGTATTGGATTCTCGGCTCTACAGTTTAGGATTCTAGATACTTTGAAAACTTCTAACTAACCAAGCTTTTATCTTACAGTGGTCAAACGATCCGCGTGTATCTTTGGGGAAACATTGCTGCGGCGTTTAGAGAGAGGTGGAACAAAACTAATGTGAAGCCAGTTGTGGTCCTCATTACTACTGTTAATCCCAAAACAGTAGGCCGTATGTATTTGTGTATGAGTTTACAGAAATATATAGAAAATTAGCTTACTTAGATATTTGATATTTGTAATTGCTATCATTGAAACTCTTCCACCTGCTCTGGCATTGAGCTCAACATCTGCGACACGTTTGTTTTTTGATGATGATGTAGCTGAAACCAAACAGTTTCTTACTTGGTATTTATTCAACTACATCCCTTCTTACCATCTTTTATTTTGTAGACGTTATAATCTCACTTACTATCATGCAACAGGTTAGGTGATAGTAGTAAAATCATGCCATCTATCGGGAGCTCCTCCTCTGGTGTTACCAAATTAGAGACCGTGACCATTGGTGAAATAAGTCAGTTTCTAGCCAATGAAAATCCTCAGGTTTCTGTTTTTTAATTTTCCAATATAATAGTTATGATTTTATTTTGAGGATAGAACTTAAGATATTGATTTCTGTAACTCCTTATGTTCTGTGCTTTTAGGAAGCCAGCTTTTATTGTTTTGGTAAGGTTGTAGACATATTACCACAGTATGGGTGGTACTATATTTCTTGCAGCAGTTGCAATTCCAAACTTGAAAAGGCTGACACATCGATGTACTGCAACACATGCAAAAAACAACGTTGGGCTTATCAGGTTTTGCACAAAGCTTAAATTCTGAGTATATTGTATGACTAAATATTCGACAATGTAACACAACTTCTGTGCATATGCAGGTACCGTTTCGAAATAAGTGTTCGTGATCAAAACAATGATGTTTCAACCTTTGTGGTATTCGACAGTGAAGGAATAAAAATAGCTGGCCAAAGAGCTTCTGATGTTTTGAAAGAAAACTTACAGGTAATGTGTTTTGTACAAATGTTTTAAAGTTACAATTACTCCAACAAGTAAGATTAATTTCTACTCTTTATATTCAGGGTGGTAGTAAAGATTGAAATGAGGAAATTATGGCAAAAACTCCAGAATGTTTGAAACACATTGTTGGCCGGACTTACAAATTCCAGGTCAAATTGACAAAGTACAATTTCACAGCAGCTCGCTAGACCATCACAGTCTCCCGTATTCTTCAAAACAATCTTACTCTTCCTACTGATTCGACTGAAGCTAATATCAACAAAAGGAATGGTGACTTTGAAAATGGTACTGCGGTGGAAAACTCAGTGGCCAAAGCAGCAGCTAATTTGTCTTCAGTTGAGGATGAGGAGAGAAAAGATAAACGCGCCCGGATTCTCACCTAAACCATCTTCTAGACGCGGTTTTATGATTTGCAGTCTCCAACCTTTACTCTATTTTCTTTCTGGTTATTTATTCCATATTGTCAATGTACTTTGCCTACAGGCCTAAACACTACTTAATAGATAACTATGTTGTGTTTTGTTAATTAATATAAGACTTGAGTTTTGGTCAAAGAAAATTGATGTGTATAAAATGGCATGCTAAAGTGCTTATTGCCTTGAATCTACAAAGCGTAACAAAGTCGTAAACGTATTTTTAAAACAACAAAAATTTAACTTACATACATTTTACAAATCCATCAATTGGTTGAACCCATAGCTAGATGAGAATGCAGAATATATACCCTGTTGAATGAAATATTACAATTTGCAAAATGCAGATGCTACATTATCTGCTGCAATTTGCAGATGCATAATGCAGACGCTATGTTTCAGCCACGTTAAGTTTTCATAATGACATATAGCTAATCAATATTACATTTAACATTTTTGTAACGGCATTCGGTTTTAAAGCCACAGTCTAATTTATTTAATAACAAAACTGCATATAGGGAAAACGAAAAGATCACAGTAGATTATATATAACCATATTCATCTAACAACGACAATATCAGTGATATGGCCAATATCGAATTCACTTTCTCATACGAAACTCTTCCTTCTCATATGCAAAGATCCAGTGAAATCATCCTTACTATTAGAAGACCACGCACCTCTCAAAGTGACATTGTCATAGAAATACCGTACAACCCTATCAACCATGAACCAACATGGGAAAACTTGAGAAGCAACCTCCACATCCTTCTAGAATATCATGGAGTAGAAGCTAATGACTCAACAAGAATGACAAAAACGTTTTTTCCGTTCTTCAACGCGGTGCTAATTGGAGAAAGTGGAAGAGGTAGGCCTATTCTTATATATATCCAAGTTAGAGATTATAACCATCAAGCTAATTCTAGGATAGACACCGATGTACTCATTGCTGACCTAGAAACTTGCAAAAGAGCTCCAACTGAAGATGAGGGAAATGAAGATTGCTCTATTTACCTACAAACCTTCAAAGGCAGAGTTGATATCAACGCTTTGGCATGCAACCATAAGTACCATCATGAATGTATAATTACTTGGTTGAATGCAAAGAAAAACTGTCCAATATGCAGGACAACAAATGTTTAATTTTATTCATCAACTTTCTCTACAATGCAAGTTTCTCTTTACAACTTTTATCTTTTTCGTTCATAGCCATGTTTTCCATTTTTCTCAATTGTAAGGCCATTTCTACTTTATTTTGTTACCTTTCCTATTTATTTTTTGCCATATAGTTTTGTATTTACAAATAAAATAGTTTCAAAACTTGAAATTAATAACATATTAACGTATAGAGAAAAAAAGAAAGGAATACCAACAATTTGTCCACATAGAGGCATATCCTTTTTCGTATTGAAAATAAACATATAACCCTTCATATTTCTTATCATAAGTAACTAAAGTTTTAGACAATTGTTTATTTGGATTGTAACAGATGATTTTGATCTTAAGGGATAGGTATACTAATAATATGAATTATCTAAATTGATAAGGTTATGATATTACATTCACTTTTCGATGTCTTTCATATTGCAAATTCCAGACTCTCTATATACTCTGCTTACGTTTCCTTCTTTCACAAGTCAGGTTCCTTAGATGTTATACCCACAACTCAAACTTTAAGACCTGTAAATGTTATACCCACTACTTAACTTTAATCTCCACTAACTTGCAATAAATCTCAGGGCTGGCTATTTAATCAAAATGTGATGAAATTCTTTCCTACCACAATCCAAATATTTTACAGTAAACCAAAAAATTCATGGATCCCCTCAAAAAAGAAATCAGTCGCCTAGAAGCTCTCCCGCGTGACTTGCTAGGAGAAATCATCTCAATACTTGATGCATCTTCTGCTCAAGATTACGCGAACTGCATACTTTCGTGCAAAGAATTGAAGGCTTCAAGTGACGACCATCGTGTTTTCAAATTGTTGAAACTGGCTTCTTTTGTCAAAAACCCCCTTCTGTCGACCAAAAATGTAACCTTGATGATGAAGTGTTTAGCTCACAACAACCCTGATGCACACTACATCCAAGGTATTGTTGAATATTTTCATTAAAAAAAATCACAGTCTGGCCTCCACCACTTGAGTATTGCAGCTGATGCGGGAAAGAAAGAAGCAATCTACCTCTATGCCGTGATTTTGATGTGCAGGGGAGAACTTCTGAAAGGTAAATCATATTTTAACCTACTAAAGTGGCAGCAAAGTATGACAACCACAGACACCTGTTGGACAAACATCAAAGCCTCTCTCCAAGGTATAAGAGTATCTACGAAGAAATGCTATATTAGTTCGTTGGATAAAATGGAGCCGACCAATTTGTGTGACCTATATGACCTAAAGAACATGTGTACCAGATGTTTTCACTACAAAAGAATGGTCATGTTTGTTTACATGCAATAAGTCAACAAATACCAGTTTCAAGAATGCCCAAGATATCTACCTGTGTTTCCCTAGACTCCTTTATTAGTTTTCTTTCCGTTTTTAAACTTCAATAATGTTTAATATTTTTATCATATGTATCTTCATACTTTGTATGAATTTATATAAACAAAGATTTGCTAATTTATAAGAGAAAAGTTTATGGTTTATAAATCTATGATCTTAACAATTTGCCTAAAACATAGATATAGTGTTTTTTATCACTTGCATTGATCTGTTGTTATATTTCTTTGAGAGTATTCGTATAACTGCAAGGAAAATATTGGTTAGCTAATTTATGAATAAATGGGACAACTCTATATTCATATTCTCCTACACAGTTTGGACAAAATTGTATCTATTTTATAAGACAAGCTTGAAATCTAATCAGGTCAGAACTTAGTAGATGAAGCTTAAGTGACGAAATTAAGACCTGATATATACTTCTTTTTCTCTTGAAATTTACATGGTACTTCTTGAAGTTAACGCTGGGTAACCGTATGCTGAATGGAGTAGTAAAGAAAGGGAGTCAAGTTAGCCAAACTTAGTAAAAAAAACGTTCTTTATACTGCTAATATAACTCATCTTAAATATGACGTTATGACCATTTAATTAGCCAATCTTTCAGGTGTCTGCACTTAATCAGTTACTACATATCTATAATATCACCAGTTATGATGTATCATTCATATACCTTCAGGTAACGTTTCAAAAAACACAAAAAAAACCATTGTATCGATGGAAGAAGAAAAACAAAACAAGAGAAAACGGAAGACTTACGAAGGTATTGCTCTGTAATAATATATAGTGATTGTATATCCTCTCTCAGATATTGATTGATCATATCCTACAGGTCGAAGAAGTGGAGTACCTACAAATTCCACAACACAATTTTTCAATTGTAAGTATTGTAAAGCTCTGCAAAATAGATTTTAGATATGTTAGGCAGCCTGGCAAATGCAAAAGCAAGTACAATAGAAATGTATCATACATATACCATTTTTCTTTACAGGTGGCTGCCAAAGTTGCTTTATCTACGGTAAACCTACTCTCTTAAAATTTGAATCTATTTTCAATACAAAGTAACCATCTGTATTCATATGGGATTACTTTTTTTTCCAGTTAGTCGTAAAGAAGCAAGGTCTATGTGTAAAGCTATTCTTTTGTCAAAAAAATGGCAGGTTTCTGTTCAGCAACAACTAAGAGAGGGTATACATAGCATCCAAATCAGAGTTTCACATATTACGTGATATTTAATGAGTTTTTAATATAGGTCAATACAGCAGTAAGGCAAAGCGGACTAAAAACTTACTGTCCTCCTACTTTGATTGTAAGTTGATAGGAAGTTTAGTCGTTTAACCTTAACCACAATTATAAAACAAATTCCATATGATATCATTTCATGATATGACAATAATTTCTGAAACACAGGTGGTTGCAAAAAATGTACTGATTATGGTAAGCTATCCAACGATGGTAGTTCATTTCTATATCCCTTGATTAAATACTATATTAAATCAAATATCCTCACTAATATCACCAAAATAACTATAGATAAGCAAAAGAATGCTCGAACAATGAGACGTGCTCTCATCATTTCCAAAAGATCTACAAAAACATTACAAGGTGAGACTCTAATGATTGCAATTTTACCTTACTTTGCAACAATATCTTTGATCAATATACATTCGTTGTAATTATTAATGATGCTACAGGTAAATCTGATGAATCCTCCCTAACTGCACAAAAATAATCCAGAGAAACAAGAAAAGATTTTAAATGTTGGTCTTTCACTTATTTTCATGTTGCCCTTAAGTTAATTGCTTCAAAAACCAGTTAATCTAAATCAAACAAACTTTGCTTACGTATTTCAGCATCAATGGCCAAAGAAAACCCAATCCTTCAATGCACACATTGTAATGCATTGGTTTGGTATTCTGAAAAATCAGGAAATGATTGTATAATAGGGAAACCATTGTTCACAATATGTTGCCAGCAAGGTCGTGTTGCTCTTCCACCAATTAGAAAACCACCAGCTTTTCTTGACCATCTTTTGGATCAGAATGTTTCATTTCGAATTAACATTCGAGTCTACAATTCGATGCTAGCATTCACATCCATGGGAGCTAAAGTAGATCATAGTGTTACATCAGGAAAAAGACCACCATGTTTTAGGATACAAGGCCAAAACTACCATTGCATTGGTTCCTTTCTACCACTCGCAGGCGAGACACCAAAATTCCTTCAAATGTATATCTATGATACCGATAATGAAGTCTCCAACCATATGAAGACAATGCTGAGGAGAAATTCAAGAAATGAAATTCAGGAAGACATAGTTGTGGGGTTGCTTAAAATGTTAGATGAACACAATTGCTTGTGTAAGTTCTTTCGAAAAGCTAGAGATCGGTACAATGCAAATGAAGTAGAAAATTTCACAATGCGCTTGGTTGGTCAGAGAAGTAAGGGGAAGCAATATGATTTAACTCAAAGCAGTGAAATTGCAGGTTTGATTGTTGGTGATATCACATCTTCCTCTGGTCACAGAGATATTGTTTTGGAACTGCAGTCTAGCCTTTTGCAAAAAATTCATGAAGATCATCCACTCTTTATGAGCTTGCAATATCTATTGTTGTTCCCTTATGGTGAATATGGATATCACACAGAAATTCCTCATGTAGTCAAATAGGCTGGAGAAAGAAAGAGAACGTATATTAGTATACGAGAGTTCTATGCATACCAGATTCAAACTAGACTAACTGAAGGAATGACGCTCATAAAGACAAGTCGTTTATTTCATCAATATGTTGTTGACGTATATACAGTCATTGAACAAGAAAGGCTTCGTTGGGTCAAAGGCAATCAAGCACAATTAAGAGCTGATCTATATAGCAATGTCTACGATGTAGTAAGTAGAGGTGATAATGAAGCAAAAAATGTTGGGAAAAGACTAATTTTACCATCAAGTTTTATAGGAGGTCCAAGGTACATGGTAGAAAAATATCATGATGCAATGGCGATATGCCGAACATATGGCAATCCTACATTATTCATCACCATGACTGCAAATCCAAATTGGCAAGAAATAAAAGATCATTTAGCAACTTATGGTAGCTCATCAGGAAATGATAGACCAGATATTCAATGCCGTGTTTTCAAAATGAAACTAGACCAGCTGCTTAAAGACCTTGAGAAAGGCACATTCTTCAGTCCATCTATTGCTGGTATGTTCTACCAGCTATGATAGTCTATATAATTTATAGATTTGATGTTTTAATCAGGTTTGTATTAGATTATTTCTTAACATAGTTCACTTCATTCAGTAGCTAAATTCATATTTAGATTTTTTTGCCATGCCTTGACCTTGAAATAATGGAGCCATGAAAATATATATATATAAGCTTATACATTGAATACAACTTTTCAATTATGATTGCAACGTTTTTGGCACTTACTTATGAATTACTACCATTGATTCAAACCGTGATATTATTTTACATACTTTTGGTTTTAAGTATTTCGTTAAAGATAATGCATTTCAGTAGATATACTTACATCATGTGTTAATATATTGCCTATTGCATATCTACCATTTCATATAATTTAAAGGTATCACAGTTTATGTTATGTGACTTAATGTGTTGCTTTATACAGTGCTACACACAATAGAGTTCCAAAAACGCGGCTTGCCTCACGCGCATATACTTCTATGGTTAGATAAAGCATCTAAAATCCCTACCAGCGCAAAAATTGATGCAATAATTTCTGCTGAACTACCAGACAAAAAGGTGGATCCATTAGGTTTTTCACTTGTGGAAAAACACATGATGCATGGTCCTTGCGGAAAAGATAAACCATCATCACCCTGCATGGCTAATAAGGTATGCACTAAAAAGTATCCACGGCCTATGAAGGAATTTACTTCCATTGATTCATCTGGCTACATTGTATATTGTCGTTGACTACATGAAGAGGATTTTGTCATGAAAGGAGGTACAAGGTTAGATAATCGATTTGTCATTTCTCACAATATGGCAATCTTGAAAAAGTATGAAGCTCATATAAATGTGGAATGGTGTAACACTTCAAATGCAGTCAAATATCTTTTCAAATATATTACCAAGGGAGTAGATAAAGCAACTATTTTGATTGAGAAAAGAACTACATCCGCCAATACTGTTCTAGAAACAACCAAGGTTGTTAAGGAAAGGAACGAAATTCAAGAGTATTTGGATTGTCGATATTTGTCAGCTTGCGAAGCAATGTGGCGTACGTTTGCTTTCCACATACATAAAAGAATGCCTTCTATACAAAAATTGGTGATTCATCTAGAAGGTCAACACTCATTGGCTTACAAACAGTCAGACAATTTGCAACATGTTTTATCCAGAGCAAATATCGAGAAGACTATGTTCACTGCATGGATGGAGATGAATAATCATAGTGAAGAAGCAAGACAGTATACCTACGTGGAATTTCCTAAGCACTATGTCTGGGAAAATGAGGGAAAACTTTGGCATAAAGGAAAAGAGGTTTCTCAATTGGCAGAATAGTCAATATCCACCCAACATCCGGGGAGCTATACTACCTTAGGATATTAGTTAATGTTGTGAAAGGGCCAAAAAGCTACAGTGAACTAAAAACATTTGGTGGAGTTATATTTGAAGATTTTAAGGTTGTGTGTTATGCTAGAGGTTTGTTAGGTGATAATAAAGAGTGGCATCATGCAATGGAAGAAGCAAATGAATGGGCAACCCCATTTCAGTTACGACATTTGTTTGTCCTTCTGCTTATATACTGTGAGGTGTCAAATCCATTACGTTTGTGGGATCATTGTTGGAAATCAATGTCAGAAGACATACCTGTCAAACAACGTCGTGTATTTGGATTTCAAAGTATGGATTTGAAAGAAGATGAATTGCGCTATTACACGTTGATTGAGATTGAGCTACTCCTACAACAACATGAGCGCTCCTTAATGGAATTCAAAGATATGCCCAAACCAGATTTTAATGTTCTTAAAGAAATGGGGAACAGTTTATGGAGGCAAGAATTACATTATGACGATAATGCAGAGAGAGCAGAGTATGAGAAACTGTATGCCTGTCTAAACACGGAGGAAAACAACATCTACGAAGCAGTTTTAGAATCAGTCTACAACAATATGGGAAAACTCTTTTTCCTCTATGGGCCTGGAGGTACTGGAAAAACATTTGTGTACAAGACCATAATCTCCAAGTTAAGATCAGAAAAGCGTATAGTTTTACCTGTAGCTTCATCTGGGATCGCAGCTCTTCTTCTACCTGGAGGTAACAGCCCATTCCAGATTCAAAATACCTTTAAATGTTACAGAAGATTCGATGTGTGATATTAAAAAAGGAACAATGCTTGCATAGTTGCTAATAAAGACTGATTTGATCATATGGGATGAAGCACCGATGTCACATCGCCATACCTTCGAGGCGCTAGATAGAACACTAAGAGATTTGCTTTCCACAGCAGACTCTTCAGCAAATGATAAACCATTTGGTGGCAAAACAGTGCTACTGGAAGGTGACTTCAGGCAAATCCTTCCTGTGATACCACGTGGAACACGAGCTGATACAGTTCTCTCATCAATAAGTCAGTCATACATATGGGAAGCCTGCAGTGTATATGTTTTAGAAAAAAACATGAGACTCCACCATTCAGAAACAAAGTTTGCTTCTTAGCTTCTAAGCGTAGGTAATGGAACAACACCAACATGCCAAACAAAAGATGGGAAAGATGATGATGAAGGTGAACTAATTCAAGTTGATAATTCTTTATTTTTGAAACATTAAGGAAATCCTATGCATCAAATCACAAAGGTGGCATATGCACAATACAACATTTCCCAACCCAGCTTTAAATACCTGACAGAGCGAGCAATCCTCACTCCACGAAATGAGTCTGTTGATGAAATTAATGAATACATGCTATCTCAAGTAGAAGGGGAGTTAAAAGAATATTCAAGTTCATATAGCATAGGGAAGCAGATATAGTTGGAGCAGGTTATGAGTCTCTATACCCTGTGGAGTATGTAAACTCCTTAGAGTTTTCAGGGTTGCCTAAACACAAAATACAGCTCAAAAAGGGAGTCCCCATTATGCTTCTGCGGAACTTAAATCAGAAGGAAGGTTTGTGTAACGGTACAAGACTGATTGTCACTACTTTGGGTGAACGAGTTATAGAAGCACAAATAGTTACAGGCACACATGCTGGGAAAAAAGTTTTGATACCAAGGATTATCTTATCACCACAACAGACAGAGCATCCATTTACACTGCGGAGACGACAATTTCTGATAAGACTTTGTTATGCCATGACAATAAACAAAAATCAAGGCCAAAGTTTGAAATTTGTTGTACTTTATCTACCTAATCCAATTTTCAGCCATGGACAACTCTATGTAGGTCTTTCTAGAGTTACATCATCTACAGGCCTAACTATTCTCCAAGGTGAAGATAACAGAGAACATGGAGTTAGAAATATAGCATACAAAGAAATCTACAGTGATCTCCCTCAAGATGCAGGTAAACTTCTAATCTTACTTCAACCTTAGTACATATACTAACTTTCATTATATAACTTTCAGGTTTCGCTTAACGGAGCTAAGCAGCAGATGGCTCAACATAAAAGCATCTCACGTTCATGAATTTAAAGGTAGACAGATCGTTTAGAAGTATAAAAAGCAAATTAAGACGTTTCCACTACTAAATATCGAATCTTCGCTTAAACAGGTTATTTTTATATGGAACCAGTGATAGCTACGACAAGTAAATCATAAATCCAATGATTTTAAGGTTAGATGATGACTTCTGTACCAGTGTTCCTTATATGTAGCCCATTGCAGGCATGGCAACCAGAATCCATTTTAACAAACTGCTCTTTTGTTCTTATTTATATATTGCCTATGTAAACAAAACAATATATCAGAAAACAGATATCTTTCAATATAGTCGTTTTAAAACATAAAAACAAATCTCTAAATTAGTTTATAATCAATAATTACCTTCTCTGGCATTACCTGGAGCATCTTTAATATGGAAAACTGGTTTAATGTATATACGACATATTATTGAGTAGTTTTTCCTTCCCTAAAGTAAAGATTACTATGAAAATAGATAATAACAGATGATGTAAATAATTTTGATCAATACGATTACTACGGAACAATACTTTCAAAGATATAGCGAGGGTTGACCACCAAATCGACCTTCACTTTTAATTTCATGGTTTAAATTGAAAACCAAATCAATAAGTTGCAAGTGTAGCCTTTATTGGTGCATTTAGCGAGAAAGCAGTGCCACCATGAAAATCAGCAGCCAGAAGCTTTGTCACCGGTGACGCAAAGTATGTTGGGTGAAGAAGCTTAGTTTAGACCGGTTTCATATGTATCATTTCAGTTTAGAAAGCCATTGGCAATATGGGCCAATTGGTTGATTTAACAAGCCCATTTGACAGACTAATTTTTCAAGTTTAATCGTCATTCATTTAACTACTTAAATAAAAAAAAATTGAACCCTCTTAAAGTTTTTTTCGATTCACGATCTAATTAAATACAAATTAAAATACCATTACTTCTTCCCAAATACACATAACGACAAAGAGTGAAAAGACATGTCCTTTCAAATACCTCAGTCTTAACGTTTCGACACGTCAGAACATCTTAAATAGCCATTGTTGCTCTTCTTCTTTCCTTACCTTTCATCCTTGAAAAAAAAAAACTTTTCAAAACCAAATCTAAACTTCATCCATCACTGAAGAAACATGCCATCATACAACCTTCTCAACGAAGCAAGCGAGAGCAACAATAATTGGCGTTTCAAAGTCATGATATACTTTATCTTCGGCAATGGTCCATATTGGAGTTACGTCCTAGCCGACGAAACGGTAAGCAATAACACCATAGAGATTTGTAAAAATGACAAACATGCACCCAAAACTCTCTAACAAAACTTTAACCATGTTTTTCTATACAGGGGAGTAAGATTGAGTTGGTCATAACTCCAGCCCATGTCAATATATATTCTGGATTAGAAAAACACGAAGGTAAATGGATAGAAGTAAACAAACCGACAGTCCAGCGGAAAACAAATGCTTTTAGCCCAACAAAATCGCCCTTCATTCTTACAATTACTAGCGAAACAGGGATCAGGCTGATCGAGGCTGTAAACAGCAAGCACTTCATGGAGTTCCTAAAGATTCCTCAAATCTTCAACACCACCATCAACCCAAAAGTAGCAATAGGTATTATGTAAAATCTAGAAATTATTTTTCCTCTACTGTAATTAACAAAACTTAACTTATATTGTAGATACCATGGGAATGATATGCAAGACCAAACCAATTCAAGTCGTCCCCCAGAACCCTTCACAAACAAAAATAGAGTTCCATATTAAAGATGTTATGTAAGTATTATCTTTTTTAAACAAACTACAGCATGAGATCCAACCAGAAACAAAAAAAGATCAATGTTACATTCACTATTTTTTATATTTCATCATGTTAACATTCACTATTTTTTCATACGTTATTTTAACATTCAATATTGTTCACATCTGGTTAACATAAAAAATGTTTAATACATATAGGGATAATAAAATTAAGTGTGTTGCCACGGGCATACACGCTCATGACTTCTCAAAAAAATTCAGCAGATGTAGAGGATGGGAGGTCATTGTTGTCCTTAAGCTGTGGCGAGTTGTTCCGTATATCGGTAAGTCAAAGTAACGATTTCAAGTTAACATATCATAATTGCAATCCTATATATTAACAGCTATTAACGATGTCTGACAGATGAACGTGATGATCCTACATGGCTAAGAACCGAGGAAGGTTTATCAGATGTGTTGTTCAACCCGGATATGGAAGAAGTTGAAGATTTTAGAGATGAATTTGAGCCCTATGAACCCTTTGCCGCAAAACATAGAGCTATTGTGCCATAGTCTCTGCTGTTCGAACAATCTTCTCTATGATCATCGTTTATCGATTAAAAACTCAGTCTAATTTATGCTTTAAGTTTATTTAAGTTGGAAACTTCAAAGTTTGTGTGAAACAATATTTTCAGTTTGTTACAAAACTTAATTTTAAAATTAAATTCCCAAATTTCATATTGCTATTTTTATAAGATATACTTTAAGCTTTACTCTTTGATATGAATCCTTTCGTTTCGGTGTTCTCGGTTCTACATTGGATCGGTAAAAATTCTAACTAATTTTAACATATATCGCTAATCCTTAAAAAAAACTAACAATTAATTGAGAAAAATACTCAAATTTGTGAAATTCACAATCTTTAAAGAGAAAACAATAAGTTAGAAAAGCATACCGTCATCTCCTGTTTCATGCCGTCAGTTCCAATCAATTTAGCGCAGCAGACGCATCTATTGTTTCACAAAGAGGGAACCATGGAACTTCAGATCCAGCTTTGTTTCGATTGTGTTACGTTAAAATTAAGCTCCTTATTATTTGATTGCAAATCTCCCGTGTAAAGAACAGGAAACGATTCGGCGGTGAGAAAAAAAAAATAAGCGGTCGCACACAGTATCTACAGATGTGTTGATAATGTGTTTTTTGGGCCAAATTAAAATTTTAGCAAAATAGTCTAACAAGTCATTGTCTAATGGACCAAGTATTAAATTAGACTATGTTTGCAAAAAAATAAGTTTTTATAGCATTCTGCACACACTTTTTAGAAAACACATGTTTACATTTGATACAACTTATGTATATTTCGTTCAAAACCTATTTATTTTGAAAAAAAAACGTTGATTCATATATTTAAATGGAGAGAAATAAATGTTAACATATAAAAAGTACAATATGACCTATAAAAAAGATTTATAGTTGTCTTTAGAGTTACTACCTACTAAAACATAAAGATTTATGTTTTTTGACAACAACCAACACATTTTTAACCCTAATATATATAGTAATAATGATATTGTATTGAATCTAAGTATTACTTCCTTTCAACTAAACGATATCAATGTAACAATTAATAGAAATTATAATAATTCTAAAACATATGAACAGTTACAATGTTTAAAACAAAATGTAACTCTAATAATTACAAAACAATATATACATACATAATATATAATTTTCCCAGTAACTGTATATTAATATATATATATATATATATATATATATCTAACTTTGCAAATTCGTGTTAAACTCAAAAAAATTTAAACATTTTGTATGATTTGTGACGACCGTCTTACATTTTAAAACAACAATTTCATTCCAAAATTTGATTTAAGATTGAACTATTCATATGAAAGACAGCTGCATCTTTAATTTTCATTATTTTAATTTATGAATGACAATTGCATGTAGTAAAAGATTGTAACGCGCAGGAAAAAGCTGGAAGATTCGTAAGAGTAAAGACCATTGGTAGTCAAAAATATTTTCATTTATTGTATGACTGCTTAAATATCTGAAGCTATCTCCACGACTGTACCAACTCACTTCTCCATTCTCAGAAAAAAAAAAATTTCTTTTTTTTTACAAATATTAAATCGAATCGGTCCTCCCCTGATCCACATCTTCGCCATTCAGTCAATTGGACAGCGAAGGTATAGTCGTCTCCTCTATTGTCTATGAATCTATGCATAAGCTTAGGTTTTTTAGTCCTCCCCTGTCGGTATAACATAAACAAAAAAAACAATTGAATCCGCTTTCGGAATTTGTAGTGTTTGTTTAAATTCTGCCCTTTTTCAATCCCTTTTTTAGTGGTTAAATTGCTCGATGCCTACGGTTTTTTTTTATTCCAATCGTTGATGTTATGCCCGTAATACCAAATCTTAAAAACAAAGTTTTGCTTATTTAATCGTAGATGTTATTCAAGTCGCAAGCTAAGTTAGAAATCACAAATACATACCACCAAATCAGTCACCCTGGTCTAATTTTTTTATAAATCGGTATGAACAAAGTCATAATCGATCATACAAAAATGAAGTACATTAATCTAGCATTACATGCATAGCCATAACAGTAATTGAATAGTTATTTTTGTTAACATTGCCGCAGATACCCATGGCCACTTATAGTTTTATTGATGATCTACATGAGGTAAGAACAGACTGGCAAATCAGGGTCAAAGTTCTTAAAAAATGGCGTGAGGAAGGAGATGACACACGTGAATCTTTGCATCTCCTGTTGATGGATGAACAGGTTAGTAACCATTCACACCTAAAGTCAATAATGAAGTTTGGGTTTTCACAATATAATTAAAGTAGTTTAGATGTTAGCTTAACCATCGGTTAGGAAATAGCAATCATGATATGAAATTATAAGAAAAGAAGGAGGGCTACAGATTTTGGTTAATTTAGTGGTTACAAATAAAAAAAACTAAATTTGATTAATCGATATGCTTGCTTTTTTGTTACATGTCTAACTGGAGAGAAGGAGGTGGCCATATAAGCTTATACCGGGAAAGGTGATTTAATTGAAGCATTTGACCAAATAATAGATGAAGGAAACTGGAAATACATCTCCAATATTATAGTTATAAAAGATAAGCGGGAAGAGCAAAATGCACCGACCAGTTACGTAATCAAATTCGTTGAAAATACCGTCATAGGCTTCTCAACGCCTAAAAAAATTCTACACGAAAAATTCCCTATTCCTTTTGCCAAAATCATTGCTGGAGAATATGGTTCTGACTTTCTAATAGGTATAAGAGCTTTCATTATGGGGATATATTAATACACATAGTAATATCCATCTAAATTGTTTACCGTTTGTTCACAGATTTGCTTGGTATGATTACTAAGGTTGAAGAGATGCAGGTGGTTAAAGATACGACTTATACAGTCCAACCATTTCAACACTTGCCAATTGAAAAAAGAACTCCCTCCCTCACCTTTTCACTGACGAATTACAAGTTAGTGACTTGACTATTCAAATCCAGTTTCATTTTAATAAACGAGTAATTATATTTCTAATCAAAAAAAAATCTTAGGGTCAGACATTGAGCTGTACAGCTTTAGGTCATGAAGCCATATCCTTTAGTCACAAAATATGGCATGACAGCAAGCCTCATGTTCTTTGTCTCTTAACGCATTGGCGTGTTAGGCATACTGAAGGTACAATCTTTTTCTAACTGAATACTCACTTTTAAGAGGATCATACAATATTACTATTAGATACCATGCTGTTGTTTCAGTTAACATACAATATACATGCAGTCTATATACTAATTTCCCTTATATTTTTTAAATAGGAAAGCCAATTATTTGGAGTTGCGGTGGAATTTCACGCTTTGAATTTCGACCAAACATAGGGGAAGCTGTCACATTTACCTGCAGGTAAATAAGAGTAAATCACTTAGACTTTACAGTTCTGTTTGTGTCCATTCACTTGACATGAATACAGGTTATCATATCATGGAGGGATACCTGGTCTGAACATTTGTGATGAACTTTTAGCTGACATTGCTAGCTCATCCTCAACAAATGAAGATACTACAACCTAGACTATCAATGCAATGCTCACTTTGCTAAATAGTTCCTCTACTGAACTTTGAACGTTGGGATATTCTACTGTACTCTTCCAAATGCTTTAATGTTTCTGTCATATATGTTTATGTTTCAGTTTAAGACAATTAGCTTATGTAACTACATTCCTCCAAACTCTACTTCAATTATCGGTTCTACTTTAGTTACAGCTTCAGTTAGTATCTAAATTTCTATGCGTTGTTTAGAATCACATTTTCAATATACAAATATATATCTAAAATTATTAAGTTAAATAGTAGATTACATATGGTATAAAAATTTAACAATGCATAGGGTCATAATAAACACTAAAAATTATGTACAAGTCTATAACATTATTAATTTATGATATAGATCTAAGTTGGACCAAAAACAATGATCAAAGATGAAATTGTACGAGCCAAATCTAAGCATATTGGATAATACATAAAAATTAATATGTTTAGTCAAATAAACATATGATGCTAAAAAATCCTTGCCGTGACATAGCTTTCTATCTCAAATTTTCAACATATATTATTTTAAAATTACACATTGAAGATCAAACATTGGCAATATATTATGCTGATATATCATGATTTTTACCCATTTTAGACCATGATATAAGTCCTTTTTATCAAGTCTTTCTATTGTTTCCGTAATCTTTTAGAGTCTTTTCAGGTTTTAGCATGTTTGGAGCTTAATTGGAGTTTTTAGAGCATTCTGGAGCTTTGTGGCATTCGTTGAAGACGTTCCCACCGATGGATTGAGCTCCAATTTTCACACGAGATCGATCAATGGATTAGCTTTCATTTGGAAGTGGTTTGAGGCCATTCCAACGGTGCGATCAAAAGTTATTCCAGTTTTCGTGAAGACAGTCCAGTCTGGCAAACACCAGAAATGTCCTGGTATCGACTGCAGGAAAGGATAATGCGACTTTCTACGACTTAGAAGAATCTGTTTTTTGGCCCAGAAGACTTTATTATTTATAAGAAAGCCCAGAACGTGTTTTAAACTTATAAATAGGGTTTTCAGCCACCTATTTAGGCGACGCTTTATTCGACGCTTAATTCTAGGCATTATTTTACTTTGGTTCTTTAGGGAGACAAGTCTGAAACTCTGTTCGGGAGAGAAGATTTCGAACCCTTTTGTTATTTCTTACTTTGATGATCTATTCAATCATGTTGTTTGCTTCATTCTGCATGTCTGAGTAGATCCCTTTTAGGTTTAGGTTTTTCTCATAAAGGATTTCATGGTTTGTTAGATAGATTAATCTGTTAGGGTTCACAATCAATTGAATTCTTCACCATAGGTTGTCCTCAAGGCTAGTTCTAGGTTGACGAATCTGGAATCTAGATTTTAGGATTGTTGATTAGTCACGAAAGTGAGATTGATAACCTGACAGAACCTAGGGTGAGCAAAATAATTATCTGCAAAGAAATTTGGTTTAATTATTTTGTGAACATATCAAACTTGGACATTAAAGCTGGTTTAGATCTTTAGGATTTGCAAAGAAATTTGGAATTCTAGGATTTAGACTTAGATAGTTTTCGCAACGAAAGTTGGTTAATTATATCTTAGTGATTTGAGTTCGAGCAGCATGCTTTTAAACCCTGACCCTGTTGATTGATTTGTCTGCATTCCTTGATTTCCTAAGAATACCCTAGGCCTATATCCCCTCCATTGATTTTACATCTTTTAATTCTGCATATTTATATTCTCGCTTGATTGATTTGGCTTAGCGTAATTTTGATTCTTGAAATCTATTAATGTGATTCTCTGAGTCTTTGTGGTTTAGACCCCTACTATACTGCAGGCCACTGCTTTAGTATCCTTAGGGTATTATTTTGAGCATATCAAAATTTGGCGCCGTTGCCGGGGACTCAAATTTCACCATTAGATTATAGATAGAATTTCGACTAAGTTCGCTGGTATCGATCGATACCCACCCTTGGTATCGATCGATTACTCTTCAATATTTCGTTACTTACGTTCTTGATTTTTGTTTTTTTTTTGTGTTTCAAGGTGTATGCCTAAGACGTGAACCAGAAGCCAGAAGCACAGCTAGTAAAATCTTTCCAACGAGGAACTAAGCACTTTTTGGAACGCACAACACAAGGAGAGCACAGAGACCTGCGGAGATGAAACAACCCAGTGGGTATTGGTCCATGATGAGGCTGGTACTTTGAGAGACCATGAGGGTCAATTGCTGCAATGAGAGGGGACAACGTCTTGATGCAGAGGGGAAACGTCAATTGCCTCCCTGCTCCTGTTCCCGACCAGATCATCCACCGTTGTTGTTGGTGGGCACGCGCTGGGAATGATGGGCTGATCGGGGTATGACCATTGGAGAGTACCAACAGGCCTGACCTGTTCTATGGCTAATTGATCTGCGATATACGCATACCCCACTCTCCAGAGGAATGAGTTTGAGCTGAAGCCTGCATACTTCTCACTCGTAGGCCAGCATCTGTTTCACAACGGTCTTCCTCATGAGCACCCCCATGGATCACGTAGAGAGGTTTGAGGACTTGGTCACTACCATCAAGTATAATGGAGTGTCCTATGATTACGCTTCTCTGCAAGCTTCCTCATACTCTCTCGGGGGAGAAGCTTCTTACTGGCTCAAGAATCTCCCGCCTGGTTTCGCTTGACACTAGGAGGAGACCAAGAGCGCATTCCTTGAACAATTTCTATGATAGATGCGAGTGCGAGGAGCTGAGGAACAAGATCTCCCAATTCACTTCAGGGAGTAACAGAGGCTTATCAAAGCCGGCTTGGATTAAGATTCAGGTCGTCCGACGACTGTCCGATAATGGGTTCAACTTAGGTTCAAGTTGCCTGGGTATCTTCTTTCAGAAGGGATTGGACTGGAGGTATCAGATGGCCCTAGAAGTGCTGCATAGCAACAGGAATTTCCAACACGAGATATCCGAGGAATGCTTATGAGCTGAATGAAGGAAACTTGGCGTCTAGGCAATAGCACCAAGAATGCGCGATTTAGAGGCAGAAGACGCAGAACGGGAAACATTCCCGAAGTGCAGATTGCTGAGGTGCACGGCGAAGCTGGATTCGGTGCACAAATTTCTTGATGGGTAAGCAAACAGAAAGACTGCCGCGACACTGCTGATTGAGCATGAGGTCAGGGGTTAACTACGTTGGTGGTGCTGGTTTTGCAGAGCCAGAGATTCCAATACCAAGCAGAACAACAGACCAGCTGGTTTTGGTGACTACAATCGCACCCTACCGGAGACGTTCCCCCTTTCCTTACAAGGAACCCACGCCGCCCAGTCCTCAGACAGTGAAGATGGAAGCCATGCTAGACAGATTCCTCGAGGGACAACAGAAGAATGACAGTGGAGTTTCAACGGGAGGATGGATGCTATGTACACAGAATCTGAGTGGGAAAATTTGAGGCACTGCAACACTCACGGGAAGATGCTGGAAGCTCAAAATCCTCAGGTCTCAGCAAACTGTCAAGGGAAAGACGGTTCAACGCGCACGTCAATGGCAATCACCACAGAGGTGATTTTTGCACTCTTGAGATAGTCCAGCATCGATTGACACGCACTCTCAGTGTCGGATCGACAGCGATCTCTGCCAGAGCGACGCAGAACCAGATCAATCGATCGATAACTCCACCTATGATGTAAGAATGGAAGGTGATTGGTCGTGAAGGGAGGAAATGGATTAGGTCACTTTCCCTTCTTGGACAGCGAAGGTGAATGGTTGAATTGGGAGTAAGATTATTAGCGACGGAATGAAGATTGAATGAGTGAAACCAACGGCGAGAGAGTGATTGGATGATTGGATCAACGAAACGAATGTGAGTGAATGATTAAAAGAAAGCAACGAACGATGCTAGGATGAGTGCACGGATGGGAAATCAAGGGAAGTGAATCGATGGAATTGATGTATTGAACGAGTGGAGTTAGTGATCAGAGTGGAATGGTGATTCGATTTAAAGGTGAATGAAGGGGATCGATGGTGAAGGATGGAAGTCGCACAGACAAGTGTGAATTTAACTGTGTGATAAGACAGAATCAAATGCAGGTGCGCCTTGGATATCACTCACAAGGAAGCCAATTTGATTAGGGTTTCAAACTCATTGTCTCAGAGAAGCGATGACTGCGTTAATGTTATAGGGAGTAGGTAAAAAATGATAACACGGCTGGCTAAGGTAAAAAACCTCATAAGTAAAAGGGGCTCGGTGCAGTGGTGCCTTCTTCTTGGGCGAAAACCGCACCTAATAAACATCAAAGTTGCTATTCAGCAAGTCCTAAAAACGAAAAGTATAAACAGACCTGATTACAAAACTATTAAAGATTCATAAAAACAACATATAAATATAGAGCTACAGAAAGTCCTAAACTTATACAAGGCTTTGGTCCTTGCCACAAATGAGCAATGCAGACCAAGTAATATTAAATGTAAAACACATACCTGGTCGATTTTGCTAAAGGAAAGTGGGCCTAGATGGGCCTAGATGGGCTGAATGTGAAAACCTCTTGTGACTGAATTCTTCAATGGCTCCTTCTGGCGCTGTTAAGAGCACTGTAGTTCAGGAATTTTGGAGATTGCTTATTGTATGGGCTTGAGATGGCCGGCTTATTACTTGAATCCAGGAAGTGCTTGAATGCTTTTGTGGAAGTAGCTCTCTAAGTCTTTCGAGTTCCTGAACCGTCTGAGCGTTGCGTTCTTGGTGTATCTCGTCTATGTGTGGATAATCTGTCAGCATGGACAAATCCTGAGAGGAAGGAGTATACTAAGTGATTGGGTTTACGATTCAGTCCGATGTCGACACGCTCGTGATCGATTCCCCATCCCTCTTGAAAAGGTTCTGACTCTCAGACTTCTCATCTGGAGCATTGTAAGGAAAGCAAGTTCAGCAAACATTGAAATAGTACTGGAGAAATGCTTAACTCACCTGGACAGATCAGCTTGGTGAGGTCGTTTGTTGTTGATGTCTTTCTAAAACTTTTCGGAAGTGGTCCAGCTCCTCTTGGTAGCGAGTTTTAGCCTTCCTTTTTGTTTGGGGAATAGCCTCTCGAGTCCGCATATGTAGCCTCAGAACCCAATGCACCGTGGATTGAAGATGATTTCTTTGCGGCCCTTTATCTGCAGTGCTCCTTGTACTTAGGCTGTTTTCTTCTCAATGTTCTCCTTCACCTTCTGGTGCAAATTTCTTGATAACTTCAGCTTTAACCTCTCCATTCTGTGATTAGTAACATCTGTGGCGGCAATGTGGCAAGATTCTAAGGAGTAGTTGGCATTGAAATGCCATAAACAATCTCAAAAGGTGAACAGCTTAGTAGGCAGAGTGTTAGCATGGTTATAAGCAAATTCAAAAATGGAATGCAATCTAACGCAGTTTCGAAAAATTCTTTACCAACACGTCGCTCTCAACAAAGTGAGAGTGTTGCGGTTTACTACCTCTGTTTGCCCATGCGGTCCCTGTTCGGGTGGCAAGTTGTTTGAGGTAGAGAGTAAGCTTTGTTCCCATCTTCCTCGCATAGAGCCACGTCCAGAAATGACTTAGGAATTTCGTGTCGCGGTCTGAAACATGGTTCTGGAACTCCATGTAGCCGAACCGATACTTCTCTGAAGAACTAGCTGGCTGTTTGTGTAAGGTCATTTGTCATTGTGCAGTGAGAATGAAAAATGGGGGCCATCTTCGAGAATCCTGTCCACTACAACAAAAATAGAATCCTTTCCTCGGATTTTGGGTAAGGCCTAAAACGAGTCAATACTAATGTCTTACCCAAGGACATTGAAGGAATAGGAAAGAGGCAATATATAATCCGTGGAGATGTGACCGATGGATTTGGCTTTGAAGGCATGTCATATTGGAGGCAGAATCTTGTCGTCCACTCTTCTTGAGGTGGGGCCAGAAGAAATGCTCCACCAAAAACACTCAGAGTCCTTGTCTACTCCGAAATGCCCAATAAGTCCTCCTCCATGCGCTTCTTTGATCAGCCAAAGTATCTCCATAGACCACTGAGGAATACACAAACGTTTTTTCCCGAAATAGATAACCATTAAGTGAATGTAAATTAAGAAACCTGATGGTGTTTTGAGAGGCAGCTCTGGGTATGGTGGGGCTGAAAGTTATAGATCAATCTTTGTAAGCCCTCCTTTAGATGTTTCGAATCCTAGGACTTTGCCTCACATGTTGTATCAGGCAGGTGGTCGTCGGGACAGTGCATCTGTCGTACGTTCCTCATTTTGCCTTTCTTGTACTTGATGGAGTGTTACGGAAATGTACTCCACAAACTCCATCCACTTAGCATGAACGTTTCTTTAGTGTTGTCTGACCTCGAAGGTTGCTTAAACGTCTCATGATCAGTGTGGATAACGAATTCCTTTGAATGAGTAGATAGTGCTGTCCTACGTCTCCATGAGTCTGACTAGTGCGTAGAGTTCTTTAATCATAAAAGTTTGAGTAGTTAAGGCTGGCTCCACTTAACTCTTCTCACTAAAGTAGGCGACTGGACGTCCTCATTGTGTGAGTACAGGCTCCATTACCTAGTCCTGAGGCCATCACATTCAATTCAAACGTTTTGTTAAAATCAGGCAACACTAAAACAGGTGCATTAGTCAGTGCGAGATTTAAAAGGGTGTGAAGGCGTCTTCTTGGGCTGGTCCCCATTCTGAAGGAAAACGGTCCTTTCTTAGAATCATAGCTTTGTGAGAGGGGCAGCCAGCGTGTGCTGAAGTCTCTGAACAGAATCGCCTGTAGAAGCTGGCTAGTCCATGAAGCTCCGGACATGGTCGCGTATGGCTTTGTTGGGAGTTGGCCATCCTGTTTGCCTTAATCTTTTATTGGTCCAGCCTGTAATCCCTTGAGAAACTTACAAACAAAAACCAAGAAAATAACTTCGTTAGTAAGCAAAAGAACACTTCTTAAGGTTCCTATAACAGGGCCTCTCTTCTGAAGTGTTTCTAAGAATCAACTCCAAAGGTGCATATGCAAATATCTTTGCAAATGTTTTTACTGTAAATAAGTATGTCATCGAAATAAAGCACTACAAACTTACCGAATGTATGCCCTTAAGACCATGGTTCATTAACCTCATAAAGGTGGCTGGGTGGGCGTTGGTGGGCCGAATGGCTATGACCATCCATTCGTGACAGACGCACTTATTGGTTTTGAATGGCAAGTCTTCCATTCGTCTCCTTCTTTCTCTCACTTGATGATATCCACGTTTCCTGAGAATCAATAATTTTGAAATATTTTAGAACCAGATAACTCTCGCAGCATATCAACTACCTGGGAATGGGATGTCGGTATTTGATGGTGATGTTGGTTTGTTGCGCGGCAAATCTAGACACAAAGATAGCTCGCCAGCAAGTTCCATCCTTCTTGGGCACCTAACAGAACTGGAGGGCACACGGACTCAAGGCTCTCTTCTGATGTAGCTTTTCCATCAAGTCCTGAACCTGCTTTCCAATTCCTTTAGCTTTCTGGTAGGATTCACCTCGTAAGCTGGTCTGTTGGGTAATGCTGGATCGAGGAATGAGGTCATCTGATGCTGCTATTCCTCTATGGGCGGCAATCCAGCTGATAAATCTCTTCAGGGAATAACCTTCTTAAAACGCTGTCAAGCAAGGAAATGATTTCTTAGGGGAAGTATCACTTCCTGTTGTGCCTGTTAAAGAACAAACCATCTCTAAAACCTTAGTAGCACCGTTCTTAATGTTCTAAGCTTTGCAAAACAGTGCTAGGTGTGATGTAAAGGTTAGTGCTTACTTACCTTAGCATCGGTGGCAAAATTTATCTGCATCTCATGTATCTCCTGAAAGGAGACAATGGAGCGAGCTGGAATTTTGCGTTTCTGAAAAAGGTGAGGGGAATGAGTGTTGGTGGCGGTCTGTTGTGCACACTATCTCTGTCAAACTGCATGGGCGTCCGAGAGAATATGTCGTAACTGCATTTGGCACTAACATCACAAAGAACCTCAAATCTTCATACTTACGCTAATTCTGAAGGCACTTTGGACTTGCTCCTGGATTCTGATTTCAGTGTTGGGAAGTCCAACCATCTCAGCTTGTATGGTCCTTGGAGTGTGGAGGTTGTCTTCAAACCTAGCTTATCAAACCAAACTCTACTAGCAAGCTTAGTAACAGGAACCTGCCATCTATGATTAGCTACATAACTTTGTTCTGGATTGAACAGCGTGTGAAGAACAAGGTTCTCTCTCTGGATGGTGTCTGGATCGCTCATTGTCACTTAAGAGCCCTGCAGACAACAGCAAATGTCTTCGTCTCGGCATAATGCGATCTCCTGCCTCTGAATCAGCTGCTTTCCAAGACTTCCTCCTCGTCTTGGGAATTCATATCCTCCTTCCTTGGTGTGAGGATCATGACTCGCATGGTTTGGGCAACTGTCTAGCATAGTGGCCCTTTCCCTGACATTTGAAACAGGTTATATCTCTAGCTCTAAGTATTAGAAGCAAATACTTACATGGTTCCTCGAACGGTTGTTTCTGGTGGCGTCAAAAGGCAGGTTCCTTTCCTGGGTGGTGGTCGTAATGGCCTTGGCCTTTATCAAAACTACTGGGCTGGGGGTGCGTTCCATTGGTTTCCTTGCTGGAGTGCGCTCCACATTGGTTAGGCTTGGAAGCGGCTTGCTGCAGCAGTCTTCTTCCTTGATTCCTGGTTCAGTCCTGCACAGCAACATCAGTAAATTCATTCAAATCATGAACAAACTTGACGCTCTAATCCTTCCTGGGCGATGCCGGTTCATTGATCCCATCATGAAGTGTCCCATGAGGACTTCTTTACTCTTATCTAGCGCCATTCCGATTCTGAGCTGTTCGAACTCCTCCAAAGTAATTCCTACCACAATCTTTTTGTCTTCTGGGAATAGTGTCTGAATTGTCGTTGCAGTCTTCCCTGTGGTAGTGAGGGGACAAATTCGCCCTTCCTTGAAATTGAATTTCAATGGCTGTCCACATCGTGATCTGTTCGAAGTTGTTTCTTCTGCGGTCTTGAGTCTCTCTATCCCACCAGGATAAGGCGTGGTCCGTGAGTTGGGCTGAGGCGAGTGCTACCTTCTTCTGGTCATTGTACTCGTAGTAGTCGAAGATATACTCCATGCGTCTCTCCCAGTCTAAGTAAGCCTGTGGATTAACTCTTCCTGCAAAAGTAGGGACAATCAGTTTTAAATCCTTAAAACTACCACGGTTTACCTCCCTTTCCGGACGGTGGTGGTTGAAGTTGTGGTTGTCGTTTGCAGCCTGGTTTCTCCTCCTTGCTCTGGCGTCGAGGGTGTGGTCACTGTCCTCATCGTCGACTTGCTCCTCTTCTCGGGGAAACTCCAACCGTCCAACTCGTTGTTCGATTCTCCCAATTTGAGCTGCCAGGTCATTCTTCATGTTCTGAAGAGCTTCTAACAAGGCTTGGTTAGGGTCAGTATCAAATCCAGCCATAGAAAACCTGATCCTGCAAACACTAGAAAAAGAGATCAAGGGACTCGGGAACAAAAGGTGTAAGCTTAGAAAAATAAACCGAAAAATTAAAACTAAACCTATGATTATAATTAAATTAAATGCTAACCGAAACTAGCCAACAACCTAAACCAACAAATTAATTTAAACCAGAAAATTAAACTAAACCAGAAAATATTAAAAATAAACCAACGAAAATTACTAAACCAAATAAATTCGAATTTAAACTAACCTAGCACAAAAATATCGGAACCACTAATCCTAACAAGATTTCGAACTCTAACTAGCTAACCAAAAAATTTCGGACCTAACAACTAACAAAGGATTTCGAATCTAAATTATCTAACAACCTAACAAGATATCGAGTTTAATTATCCTAACACTTAACAAAAATAATTCGAAATCTAATTATCCTAAACAGCCTAACGAGATCGACTAAAAAGATTCTAGACCTAACGACACACAAGGACAGCAAACGAAATTAAACTTAACAAATAATCGACTAACAAATGAATGAACTAAAACCCTAATAAGAGATCGAATGAGCAAACAATACAAGGAAAGAAAACAAGAGACTATCAAACAAACGATCAATGCAATAAAACAAACGAAGCAAAACAAAACAAACGAATGATGCAACAAACGAAACTAACACAAACGAATAAACTAGAGTCCTAATAAGAGATCGAATGATGCAACAAGACACGGAATGAAACAAGAGACCAGAAAACAAACGACTAGAGACTAGACTAGCAAAGACAACAAACGAAATTAACTCAAGCAACAATCGAACAAGACACAATCAAACGAATAAAAGAGATAATGGAAAACGAATGAGCCTGGTTTCAGGAGCTTTGGCTCTGATACCAAATGATGTAAGATGGAAGGTGATTGTCGAAGGGAGGATGGACTTAGGTCACTTTCCTTCTTGGACAGCGAAGCGTGAATGTTGAATGGGAGTAGGATTGATTACGAACGGATGAAGATGAATGAGTGAAACAACGGACAAGAGAGTGATGGATGATTGGATGAACGAACGATGGATGATGATTAAAAGGAGCAACGAACGATGCTAGGATGATGCACGGATGGAAACAAGGAATGAACGATGGAATGATGTATGAACGAGTGGAGTAGTGATCGAGTGGAATGGTGATCGATTTAAAGGTGAATGAAGGGGATCGATGGTGAGGATGGAAGTCGCCACACAAGTGTGATTAACTTGTGATAAGACAGATCAAATCAGGTCGCCTTGATATCACTCACAAGGAAAGCAATTTGATTAGGGTTTCAACTCTTTCTCAGAGAACGATGAACTGCGTTATGTTATAGATAGGTAAAAAATGATACACGGCTGCTAAGGAACCTTATAAAGGGGCTCGTGCAGCTGGTGCCTTCTTGGGCGAAAACCCTAATACATCAATTGCTATTCTAAAGTCCTAAAAACGAAAATGTAATAAACACCCTATTACAAACTATTAAATGTCATAAAACGAACATATAAATATACTACAAAGTCCTAAACTTATACTAAGCTTTTGGTCCTGCAAAATGAGCAAACACAATAATATTAAATGAAACACATACCTGGTCGATTTTGCTAAGGAAGAGTGGGCCTAGATGGGCCTAGATGGGCTGAATGGTGAAAACCATCTTGACTTCTTCATTGGGCTCCTTTTGGCCTGTTAAACACTTAGTCGAATTTGGAGAGGCTTCTTGTATGGGCTTGGACGCTTTTACTTGATCCAGGAAGGCTTGAATGCTCTTGTTGAATAGCTCTCTAAGTCTTCGAGTTCCTGATCTTGTTCTTGGTGGCTCTCTCATAATTGTGATATCTTCAGCAACTGGAACATCCTGAAGGACTTCTAACGGATTGTCTTCCTGTTCAGTCTCGATGTCCACATCAGAAATTGGTTTCGAGGTTTCTTTGCCACTTCAGCCTATACTCGACGAATCGCGGTACATCTCTTGAGGGGTGAGAAGTGCATATTTAGCGCCCTCGGCTTCTTTTGTTTGCACTTTCTCTTTGCCCTGGCCGTTTTGAATATGCTTCTTGGTGATAGAAAGACCATCAACACATCCGTGACAGTTGGCTTGTCATGAAGTCTGTCCAAAGGATCACTCACTAATGTCTCTCGCTGTGATAACAGTGATGCAGAGACATGTGTGAGAGGCCTCTTCCAGGAGGAATGGCTGTGTAGTAGACCTCTTTGTCATGTAGGAGAACGAGATTCGCCTACTGGGTGATGTCCATAATAGCACCGGCTGTAGCCATAAATGGCCTCCCAAGAATCAGAGGCGTACTAGATCGTGTACTCATCTCCACAACCTGAAAGTCAGTAGGAAGCAGAACAATCTCCTACTTTGACGAGCAAATCCCGGATTGCTACCATATGGGAGCGAGGTGGAGGAGTTTGCGAATGTAAGAGACGTCTCAGGGGATCGAATATCAGCACCAATCGCTCAGCAACTGCCCTGGACATTACATTAACGCTAGACCCTGAATCAACAAGAGATTCCCCAATTCAACTCCAGAGATGGAGCATGGAACATAAAATTTCCCTGGGTCTGCTATCTTAGTCAGCTGCTTCAGTGGTGGAGTGCTTCTGGCCTTGATGAAGAGTGCCTTAATCTCTTCCGCAGTCTCTCTGCAATCTCGGAAGTGACCGAGCAAGGGGCGGAATTCCAAAGCTTCCTCAAAAGGACAGTGCATGTGGAGATCCTCCTTACCATCTTCTCGAAACCAAGCAAACTTCTCGCAGTAAATAGGTCTCTCAGGTGTCTAGGTACTATAGGATATGGCACTTGGGTTTGTAGACTCGTCCTCAACACTCCTCGTTGTTGTCACAGCTTCTGGCTCAGTGTGAGAGGGGTGTCGATCGGATACCAGG
>SMJT01000018.1:950388-989645 GCA_004349715.1 Crucihimalaya himalaica
TATCCATACAAAATAAAATACCCGAATTTTTCACTCTTTTTGGTATTTGTCTCTCTCCCAGACTTATTTTTGATCATGTTCTTTCTCTTTTTTTTTTTAGCTCTGCATATACACATTAAGGTCTGAGACGCGAGTATTGATGGTGTTTGCCACCGAATCCCGCGTTCTTTCCTCTCTGTGTATCAAAGGTGTAGGCGAATAGTGGTATCACGGGAAATTTTCCACCTCGCTTCCAACCTTTGTGTGATCATTCCTTCACAAGTAGAATAATGGGATCGCTGGAAATTTTCCTAGCCCTCTACTCAGAAGAAAATCACTCTCATCTTTATGCTCTTTTAAACTTATAACAGGGGAGAGAGATACCATTACTTTAAACACATGGGTCTCTTTTGTCAGATATGAGTGAGGAATCAAGCTCTAGAGACACTAACCACATCGATGAAGTGCAAAAATCATGCTCAGGTTTCGATGAAATCTACTGGAAACATGTGTGTTTTCTAGTCAACTGGTCAGCCTTTGGATTTTTCATTAGTCGATCTGAAAACTGGTTCTGTAACAATGAACACTCAGAAGTAAAGTCAGCACGGTAAGTTCAAAAACAAGATCATAATCTCCAGGACAATTTTGACTCAATAAAACAAAATTTGACACAAAACGACGCTGACTCTAAGAAAAACAAACACGTTGTGAGTAACTACCTCCCCCAGATTTAAACAACACTGTCCCAGTGTTATCTACTCTAGAGTTGGTAAAAAGGAATCAGAAGAACCAAGTGGAAGAATGAGAAGCAAAAAGATACATGTGCGCTGTTTTGTTTGGGAAAGAATCTGGAAGTTCTTGGATATTGATTACAGCGATGAAACAGGCGATGATAGTTTTTATGGATGAAGCTGTGATACTATGTGTGGGTTCTGGGAAAGCTGCGAAAGTCTACGGAGAAGTACATGGTGGTTAGATCTGGACCTGGTGAAGTGATGAGAAGACATTAGGAAGAAGAGTCATTGCAGTGTTTCAGGAACAGGTGAGTCTCCGCGTTTTCAAACCTCTTTCTCCGGTTTGGTTTTCTGTTTGCTTTAGGGCAAGCAAAGGCTAAGTTTGGAGGAGTTGATATATCATGGTTTTTACCCATTTTAGACCATGATATAAGTCCTTTTTATCGAGTCTTTCTATTGTTTCCGTAGTCTTTTAGAGTCTTTTCAGGTTTTAGCATGTTTGGAGCTTAATTGGAGTTTTTAGAGCATTCTGGAGCTTTGTGGCATTCATTGAAGACGTTCCCACCGATAGATTGAGCTCAAAATAATCCTTGCCGTGACATAGCTTTCTATCTCAAATTTTCAACATATATTATTTTAAAATTACACATTGAAGATCAAACATTGGCAATATATTATGCATTGTTCAATAGTTAAATTTTACCCGGGCGTAGCCCGGGTCCTCCCCTAATATTTATAAAGAGGAATTAGAGAGAGTGAGCTCGTACAACATGTTAGTATGATGGACAGACCATATAAAAAAAAATTTTAAATCTAATTCCCCTTTTTTATAACAGAAGTACAACATGTTTCCTATTTTTAGGGTTTTGGTTTTTTTCTTTTCTTTTAGTTTTCTGATGAATTATAAATTGTCAAAAGTAGAGAGAAAGTTTTTTCCAAACTTTTTTTGGTTTGAATGGAAGTAACATGTTTCTTGTTTCTAACGGATACGTTTTGTAACGTTTTAGTGTCTGAGAATTATCTGGAACAAGTTCAGAAGTTTCAGGTCAATGAAGAGGAACTATGTTTTTACTCAGTGTCGTTGTATTTTGGAGCAACATAACAATGGGGCGGATTTGACTCGTTGTCAAGTATGAACGCAAAACCTTTTGGGGTCGAGCTTTGAGCTGTGTTTGATGATCCTCTACTCCTTTGTTTCAAGTCTACTGGTTCTCTGAGAAATGTCATGAAAAGATGTGCTCTTGCAAAGTCAAGTCAAGTTTATGTTCAATCAAATGGTTTTCTAGATCATGGAAAAGAAATGTATACTATAGACCCTGAGAGAATGCAGAACTCTGTTGCGCCACAGAGTGTTCAGTTACTTGGAAGCTACCTCTTGTATGGTCATGCCAACAAGCTCCACTACTTGCAAGTCACTTCCTGATGGGAAGTGGGGGGGATGAAAGGTGCAATCGCTATCACAAAACCGACTAAGACCGTTTGAGAAATTATCGACCGAAGCAGAGATCTCTCTGGTGTTCTGTGTACGCTATAGGCAAACGTTTGCCAGGTCTTTTAAGGTTTATTATCATACTCTTCAATTCTTTGTGGACCAGAAACAGTAGACAGTAATTAAGTCATATCGTAAAGAAGATTCAATATCTTAGCTATATTTATAATCTGATCGTAGTTTACTCATATCAATATCCTCTGGATGCTACTCAGGAGTTTGACATTCGATCCGCTCTGATCAGCTTTCCAAATCATCATACAAGATTAGAATTTCCAAGAAAAATCCAGCAACTTGCCTTTGTTATCAAAACTCAAGGTAGCGAGACGCGATACAACACACGAAAGTGTTCAAGTTTCTTTCATTGTTGTTGCCTATTCGAATACAACAATGCAGTTTGTTCTGGTTTGTTGCAGGTAAAATCATTTCTGTGTTTGTGCACAGAAGCATGTTCACATGATGCCTTAAAACGGATTCACAAGACAGTCTTTTTTTTTATCAGGATTTCAAAGAATTGCTTTGTCTCCTCCAATAGAAGTGTAGGTGAAGAAGAAAGATTCCTTACAAGCTAAGGTATTTATTCAATGATTCCAAGCCAGGTTTTTAGACCATTTGAGGCTAAATTCTCCTAACAAGTTCACATTTTGTATCCGATTGTTATGTTTCTTGAGAAGAAAAACAAGTGGGCTTAATTAAGCAGTTATTATCAAGAATCTTGTACTTGGAACTTGGAAGAGTCTCACAACGAGAGGTTTTGGACCTGTAAGGCTAGGATTATTAGTTGATGACTCTTGAGTTCTAATCAATCAATGCGACTTTAAGGTGTTAATTTGGCTATTAGTCCTAGTTAATCAATGAAGCTTTGGTTAAAATAATGATCATAGAAAATTAACATTGGGACTGGGCGTAGCAATAATGAATCGACCATAAATTATTGACCCATGGGTGTGTCTCTTGTCTTTTCATCTTCACTAGGCTCTTGTATAAATATACAATGAATCATTTGTATGTTTTCATTTCTTGAGAACTGAAAGATCTGATCCAGACCGGTGAGATAATGTCGTCGACGAGCAGAGTTTATGAAAGGAAGAAGGTGAAAAAGGAAGGGGAAAAGCCTAAAGTTGGGTTGGAGTCCACTCATGTTACTCTGAAAGTGAAGGGTCAGGTAAGATTTGGTTGTTGAAACTTTACATTTTCTTGATTTACATGACTAAGTATAACATGTGTGGATATGTATAGGATGAAGAAGGGTTTAGTTTTTTTAAGGTGAGAAGAAAGGCTAAGTTGCTCAAGTTGATGAAATATTACACCGTTATGAGAGGCGTCGAGTGGAACACATTTCGCTTTCTCTTGGATGGTTCGAGGATTCGAGAGTATCATACACCTGATGATGTATGTATTTATCATTCGAACTTAAAGATCCTTATAATATGTTAAGCTCAAGGATGAAGATGAAATTGATGCAATGTTGTATCAAGAAAGTAGTTCTGGTCCATCTTCTATATTTAGAGTTTGAGTGTTTTTGGTGTGAATGTATTTAGATATCAAAATCCATATATATATAAATGGTTCATTGTTACATGCAAGAAAGGAACAAAAGCTCTGTTGCTTCTTTTACAAGTTTAGAATAGAATTAAAAAGTTGCAAACTTTGGGGAATCGGAAGTAACAAAAGAAAGATGTTGTCTGCATTACAGTATAAGTTAAAGAATCTAATCAATTTTCAATATTGCAACATACTATACTATACAAATACCATTCTTGCATTGTCGTCTTTCACCCTTACGTACGGAGTTCAAGAAATACTTGAGATCTTTGAAATATGGCAGCAGAAACTGGTGACAATATAGTTCCTTCTCTGTTTCAATATCAGATCAGATCATTGCTCTGTTTTTTTGTGGAACCATCTCTCTTTTTTGAAGCTGTTCTTGATGGTTTGTTGATAAAACTTGAAATGATACAGTTGAGGTTAATCGTGGATTGCTTAAGGCGCTCGAAGATATGGGATTCTCGATGGCCCGAGCAGCTTGGGCTCTGCATCATTCTGGTATGAAAAAACCACTTCAAAACATTGCAAGAATCATGTCAAGGATCAACCATATTTTGTTTCTCTTTTCATCTTCAGGTAACTCTAGCCTTGAAGAAGCTGTGAATTGGATCATAGATCATGAGGCCGATTCGCAGTTTGACAACGTGCCTTTAGTATGTACTCATCTTTCTTTCCTTTTCCATAGATTCCATAGAAACTTTTGATCAAAGATGGTCTTGCAGGTGGAATTCAACATTGAGATTGAGTCTCCAAATCCATCTGATGATACTGCAGAAACTTCTCAGGCAAGAGCAAAAGAACTAATGTTAGTAAGTCTCCCACTCGAACATATATGCATATTTCTTAAACTTCATTCTTTATAAGGACAAATGACTTCTTTGTTCATGTATTATCAGGGAACAAGCTCGTAAACTAAGAGAAGAAGAAGAAATTAAACGCGAAAGAGAAAGAGAAAAGGTACAAAGGAATTAGTAGCATCATATACTATCGTCATGAAGAAGACTTACATCTCGAACTCTCTTGCAGGAAAGGATACGAGCAGGGAAAGAGATGATGGAGACAAAGCGAACTGCGGAAGAAAACGAAAGAAAACGGTATGAGAAAGAGAGTTTGTTTCTCACACTGTCCCTTTGAATTTTATAAAATAATGTTAGATACTTTAAATATAGGAATATAGCTTTGAGGAAAGCTGAGAAAGATGAGGAGAAAAAAGCAAGGGAGAATATTATGCTGAAACTTAATGCTGACAAGGTGATAAATCTTGATATCTTTCTTTACACTCAAATTGAAAATTGAACTGATCTCTGTTAACAGTTTTTTGGATTAAATGTATCCGTATAGCTGGAGAGAAAGCGGAGGCTCGGATTGCCAACCGAGACAGACTCGGCTTCGACATCAACTCAAGTTTCTCCACTTGACCCTAAGGTACAAAAATCTTCCTTCCTCCATTGTTACTTTAAAGCTAGGAAGAATGTGATCATATTTCCCCGAACATTAATATTACAGAAGATACCAATGTCGACGTCAAGCGTAGTCTCGAAAGCAGAGGAGATGAGAGAATGTTTAAGGTCATTAAGACAAAACCACAAGGTGATAAAACGGTTTAATCAAGAGAATGATCAAAAAAGCAATAAACAAGAAAATATATTTAATCTTTTTTGTTGATGTTGTTATAGGATGAAGATCCAAGAATCACTAGGAGGGCATTTGAAACGCTTCTGATGATTGTGAGGAACGCGGCAAAGACGCCAGATGAAGAAAGGTACAGAAGAATCCGTCTCACGAATCGCTTGTTCCATGAGAGAGTTGGGAGATACAAAGAAGGTATTAAGTTCTTGGAGCTTTGTGGATTCAAGAGAGAGGAAGGATCTGAATTCTTGTCTCTATCGAACCACGACGCAGACATCATTAGGCTTCGAGACGCTGCGTTTCAGTTGAACGCTGCGATTACCAATCCCTTCTTTGGTCTTCTCTCCACAAAAGCTGAAGACCGTGGACAATAAATGTTCTCTTCCTGAAATTTTATGTTCTATAAGACATAAAGTTACAAAAATGTAAAAGTGATACATTTTGCAAGTCAAAACTTAAAAAGTGTTATTATGGCTACATACAAAATTGATGGTTATGATACCATGTTAAAACTAAGTTAGAACTTGAATGTGGACCGACATCGTTAGACATTAACAGTAATGGAAATTTAGTGGGAGTATACATTATTAAACTATCTAATGTGTAGCTTCAAGTTTGACGCAGTTACAACCCGCCGGCTGAAGTTTCACTATCATTTTTGATGTATATGTAGAGAAAGTGTACATAAGAAATAAAATTATTAAGAAGATATTAAATCATATACTGGAAAGTGGACATCTGACGTAGAAAAAACATTCATAGTATTTGGATCTCATAAGTATTATACGCTTCATCTTGGAAAGGTGAAAAATTATAATTTCAATTTTTTTTGCCATATGTACAACTTAACACATAAAAATATTGAAGGTGATAGGAGTTCAGGACTGGGATGGCTCGTACGTGATTCTTTTGGTACCGTTCTAAACTGTGGAATGGGAAAATTTCAAGGTCTAATAAACAGACTATACGGCGCTACTATATGCATTACAATGCTTTTGGGGATTAGGGTATACCAAGGTCGAATTAGAAGGGGATAATGCTAATGCCAACCCTCTCATCAACGAGAATAACTCAAATCCTCGTCTCAAACACTACCTCAATGCAATTTTGCAATGGCGCAAGACTTTCGCAGCGACAAAGTTTCCTTTCAAGCATCGGGAACAAAACGCTTGTGCTGATTTTTTTGAGCCAACAGGGCCATTGTTTGAAATAATCATTGGTACATTTATCACTCGTGTTCGTCATTTCTTTTGGTTCATGTAAACAAAGATATTAAAAACAATTATTAACAAAGATTTTTTTTCTTAACACTAAGTTATTGTTCTATTGCAAATTATGAGAAATGTTACATGACGTTTATACAACGGACAATTCTACCGCCTTTTGAGCATTCAGGCCAAACGGTTCTATTTGCACCATGCTAAAGATTTTTTATAAACTTATCTCCATTAATCTGCATAAATGATAATAAATCGCGCTTATTAGGATTCGAACCTCGTACCTAGGGGTGTCAAAATGGGTAAACCAACTCAAACCAACCCATAACCCAATGAGTTGAAACCTAAATGGTTTATGAGTTGATCCAACTCAATTAATAAATGGTTTGGATCAAACCATAACTCATTTAAATTAATGGATTAATGGGTTAAATGAGTTACCCATATAATTAAATGAATGTATGACCTGTTTCAATCTAAAGCTCCCTCTTTTACTCGTAAATCAAAACTGTAAATCAAAATTGTAAATCAAAACTGTATGTGACAAACAGTTTCAATTTCTAGTATTTTTTTTTGTAATTGTAATCTTCATAATTATACAATTTCTAGCTAATTATCCAATTTCTACCCTTTGTGTGACCAAACAGATGAGCGTAATTTAGTAAGTTAAATGGACACATGCAAATCGACAAAACCGACAAAATCGACAAAATCGACATTCGCAGCAAATCGACAGAAGAATCGAAGAGTCGAGGAATCTCCGGGTGAGATTAGAGTCGAGGAATCTGATTCCCCGCCTTCGATGGGATCAATTTTAAGAGTTAAATTCTTTAATTTAAAAGTTAAAAAGAAAAAGATGTTTTACCAGGGGTGTCAAAATGGGTAAACCAACTCAAACCAACCCATAACCCAATGAGTTGAAACCTAAATAGTTTATGAGTTGATCCAACTCAATTAATAAATGGTTTGGATCAAACCATAACTCATTTAAATTAATGGATTAATGGGTTAAATGAGTTACCCATATAATTAAATGAATGTATGACATGTTTCAATCTAAACCTCTCTCTTTTACTCGTAAATCAAAACTGTAAATCAAAATTGTAAATCAAAATTGTATGTGACAAACAGTTTCAATTTCTTGTATTTTTTTTTTTTTAATTGTAATCTTCATAATTATACAATTTAATTATACAATTTCCAGCTAATTGCCCAATTTCTACCCTTTGTGTGACCAAACAGATGAGCGTAATTTAGTAAGTTAAATGGACATAAATCGACAAAATCGACAAAATCGACATTCGCAGCAAATCGACAAAATCGACAGAAGAATCGAAGAGTCGAGAAATCTCCGGGTGAAATTAGAGTCGAGGAATCTGATTATCCCGCCTTCGATGGGATCAATTTCTTCTCTAGACTTGCAGTTACGAGCGATTATCTTGTATTGGATTGGTTTTGGTTAACTCAATAAACCATTTCAACCAAACTCATTTCAACCCAATCCATTAAACCCATAAACCATTTTGACCCATTAACTCATTAAGACTCAAATTTCAAACTCAATAAGTTTATGAGTTGGTTTGGATTGAATTGATCCACAAATTTTGATCCATTTTGACATTAATGAACCCTTATAACCACTAGGTTAAGGGACTTTCCACTTATTAATAAAGTTTTAAGTTGAACTATATATATATATATATATAGTAAAGTTGATGTGTATTAATTGTTTTAATTTAATTGGTTTACTTTTTTAATAAAGTGTAAGCTTCTTAAATAATAAAATATGATGATGTGTCATTGCTGGAAAGATCCCATTTAATTTAATTGTATCAATTCAGTTTCTAATTAATCCAAATTTAAAATTATGCTTTTTTCCAAAAGATGTATGTTTTTGATTTATTATTCCTTTTTTTTCTCAAGTCAAACCGGAAGGAGAATTCTTCGACTCCCTTGCCCCTGTCCTTGCAGCAAATTCAAAAGCCTGAGGGTGAGGTTCCATCGACGAGTGAGAAAAGGAAAGACCTACGGCTAAGGATCAGGAGCGTACGGTTGGCAATGGCAAGTCAGTCACATAGGCTTTTGTAAGACCACGCGTCAGTACTAGACTGATTATGCCATCGATTCAAAGGAAGGATTACTAAAGATTTTATTTTATTTTAGGTCATACTTCTGAAAGGATCCTGCTTTGGTCTCTGGTTTGCGAAGCTAGATTCTCATAGCGAGGCGCTTCGAGTTAGCAAAGCGCTGTAGTACCGCCTCGACCGGCTATGGGATATGCATTCTATGCATAATTAGCTCTATATTTTCTATTATGTCCTTTTTTAAAATTATAATTAGCTGATAAATAAGATAAACAAAATATAATTTCATAAAGTTTCTTCATATGTGTCAAAAACCTAAAACTTAGATCAATTAGAAACATAGAGAGTATTGATTATTATAAGTGTTGGAGATGGTCTAAATAGTTTTATTTGAAAATATTAAATAGAATAAATAATTGAATATAATGAGCAAGATTTAGAGAAACAAATTTGTAAAATACATTCATTAAATTGGGAACTAACAAACTTAGTTTTTGGAATACAAACTATGAAACAAGAATGAAAACCATAAAACCAACCATAAAATTTAACAAAGTATGTTATCTCTAATAAAGGTCATCATTAAAAGTGATTTTAGTGAGTATTTTGTTGCGATCAGTCGCAATTTACTTAAATCGAGAATTAATTCTATAGTCGTGCAAACAATGAAAACTAATGCTACAAAGAAAGTCAAGCTCAAACACTTTGTAGCAAGTTCAAAGATCTTGTCGCTTCATCAAGGAAGGTGTTACATGTGTCGTTTCTTCTGGTGAATTCTCACATCCTTATATTCAGGATTGGAAATGTCATAGTTCCAATGTAGTATCACTCGTCAAGCAACTCAGTGACGTATTTTCTCGTGAACTACCTTTTGTTGTCCTTAATTTAAATGAAATTTTTTCTCTTTAGTAGATTTATACTTCCTTATTTTATTTAATGTTGATGATCATCTAGTTTTGTGATAGACCAAGTTGGCAAAGATTCTAATCGAAAATTGTCAAAATAATCTCTATAATCATATTACATCATTAGACCGAGAGAAAGATACATTAGTTTTTTCCGATAAGGTTTACCTTTTTTTTTCTTAATTTTGGCTTAGTGTTCTGACGAATAAATAAAAAATTGACTTAATATTTCTAAAACAATTGCTTAATTAGATTACTCGTCGATACCCAAGACATCTTGATTTAGCAGCACACATCAAGACTAAGGAAGGAGTGTAGCAACATTCATCAAGATTGCGAAAGATATTGCTTTAAAGATATCATAACTCCCCTCTTTGAATTAATGTATTTTTATTGTTTCATGTCTTGGTATTATTTTGTTAAAATGCATATTCTCTTGGTGATTATTTGTAGAAATACAATGTTGTTGGGGTTTCATCTTATCATTTTGAGACACAACAAACATCTTGTAGTCAAACACAACAAACAATCAATAAATATGAATATATAGTTTATAACTCAATTTAATAATAAATTTCTAGTTCAATATCTCAATTTACTAATATATTAAACTTATTATTCTCAATTGATGATGGTGCATGTCTAGTGCAAATATTCAAAAGTTAAATATCTTGTTTGAGTTTGCATATACTGAATGTTCACTTTGGAAACTTCTTAACCTTAAATGCACATGTAAGTGGCTTCATCATCGAAGAGTAGAGTGCCAATACACATGATGAATCTAGAAAAAAATAAGAAACCACAAAGAATATTTACTTGAATTGTCCACCACAATACGATAATCGTTTCATATTTAAACATTTGATTTGATAAAACCTAAGAATGAAAAAAATTTCGTATGAATAAAATATGTTCCAGTTTAGAAGATGTTCATCGTAAGAATAAAATGTTCTGATACTGAGAAATAACTTGAAACCCAAACCTTAAGCATATATTCATAGCAATAACTATTATTTGGCAATTTAATGATAGAAAATCACATGTTTGTGGAAACATGATAGAAAATTGACTCATAATATCTTGTTCATCTTATATCTTTAAGCCATCGTAATAAGATGGTCCTACATCATACAATTCGAACCAATGAAATCAAATGTTCTTTTTAACTACCTTGGATTATATTGAGACTAGTGAGTACAACTTAAAAGATCTTTAAAATGTTAAAAACAAAAAGGAAATCTTTTTTTAAATCTATACATTTTAATAAAATAATGTCAAATATAGTTATAAATCTAAAATAATTATGTTATTGTTCCATCGTTTTACAAAAACAAAAGTCAATATTCTTTAAAATTAACATGGCTTATAAAAAAAGGAATGATAGTTTTACGAATATTAATTGTTATGATAATAATTCAAATATGTAAATCTTGTATTTTTGTTGTTGTTGTAGATATTGTCCTACAAAAGAAAATATATATCCTACACTGCCTCTTAATTTCATACAAATATCTTGCTTGGTATTTACTTTTAGATCATAATTAACAACTGTGTTTTTATCCGACATAAAACTATTAATTAATGGTGTTTACATATGATCGTATGTTGGATTTGCATAAGCAAGCATGTTGGATTCATAGAAGCAACGACATGAATCGATCCATAAAATTTGGAATGTTCTTTCTGTTGGAACTTCAATTTGGACAAAATGGCTCCGGCCAACTTTCCGGTGACTTTTCCGGTGAGGTCCGTCACCGGAATGACCGGGTCTTGGAGTCTTTGGATTCCTTGTAATGAACACTATAAGATAGTGTTGTTACATGTAAAAATTGAAGTAAAATTGAATGAGAAATTGAGTTCCAAAATGGTTAGCTTGAAAGCTTATAAATACTTTTATACAAAAGTCCCACACATTGGTTGTGAGAGAAATTTTCCTCTTGTATATATAGTATTACACTTATGAGAGTGTTCAATAGCTATATGGGAAGGGGAGATTATGGTGTAAAAGTTGGAGGGCCATTATGCAAAAACACACACGCGCGCGCTCGCCGCCGCTGGGCCGGCTCAGGCTCGGGTCTTGGGTCTTGGTGAATGTGGAAGGCCCACAAAGATTGTTCTTTTTGGGAAAAAATTTTAGAGACAATTGGAAATAAAGGAGTTTTAAAAAACGTTTTGTCCATATACACCTTAATTTCTAAATTGTCACTTTGGACAAATCTACCCCTATATCAAAATTTTGACAATTTTAAGAAGAAAAAACCAAAAAAACATGTTGATAGACATGTTTAAAGAAGATTTAGTGAAAACATTTTTTGATTTGGTCTCATATAAATAGGTTTTTAGATCTTCCGAAAAATGTAGAATTCGTTTTCTAAATTTTTTGTCTGTTCTAAAACCTTTAGAATACGTATTCTACGCATTGTACATGTTCTGAAAATTTTAGAACAGATATTTGTTCTAAAATTTTAGAATACATGTTCTACAAAATTTGGAACTCGTATTCTGCAAATTCTCTATGTTCTACGAAATTTAAAATACATATTCTAAAGTTTAGAATACGTATTCTACGATTTACTCAATATTCTACAAAATTAGATTTCCTTAAAACTAGTAACCGAATCTACAAATAAGGAAAGTAAATCTATTTTATGTAAATCGAATATATACTTTAACATTTTTGAATCTACTATACCCTTTTTAAATAAATACATTATATATTACAAAAACATATATATTTAAATAAAATATTTTGTATATGAAATATTCTTCAAAATATATATTATGTATGTAAAAAATAAAAATAAAGCAAATATATGTAGGTCATATTTTCAAATCAATGTAAGAAAGTGGTTTTAAATGTATCCAACGTTACAATATTAATAGACCGGCCTTTAAACACTATTTAAACCATTATAAGTTATAATTTTATTTTGTAACATATAAAACATAAATTTAAAGATATATTTTTCTGTAATATATACTGTATTTATTTTAAAATAGGTGTAGTAGGTTTTATATAAATGTTTTGTCTAAAATTGTACTCTAGATAAAAAAAATTTTAGATTTTTTTTCATCAATATTTAAAAAGGCATCAGCAAGGAAAAAGAGAAAAATAAGTTTTAAGAATTTTTATTTTTATTTTGATTGGTTGTATAATATATTTTTATTTTTATTTTTTTAATGAAAGACTCTATATGAATAAGAGGTTTAGAATACGAAATATGATTAAAATTTATAATTTTGTTATTTCATTTTTATTTATAATTAAGGGCATAATGGGTTTTTGATATTATAAAACCTATTCCACCAATCCTAACTAGATAAGTTATAGATGGACAATTAGAAAAATAAACATCCTTTTTTCTAATTTTCTCAAAATTTTATGTAACTTTTGCTTAATATTTTGGCCCATTTAGAATTTGTTTTGCATAATGAAATCATAAATGCAAACGGTTGAGATCGAGTCTCACCCACGACCGAGAATCTCGCTTAACCGGCCGAGTCTTGCGCCCACGAGCCAAGTCTCCTGCGCCTTATCCGATCACTCCAACCTCCCTCGATTTTGGCGCACGAGCCGGATCTTGCGGGCCACTCTCCATCATCTCAAGTCTTTTAAAAAGACTACGTCTCTCTCTCTCTTTTCTCTATCGTTCTAATCACGAAAAATTCTAAACTCTCTCCCACATATTTCTTCTGCAAACCGCAAGTGTCTCAAGAGTATATCGTAAAGTTATAGTTCGTAGATTATGTTTCTCGAGTGTTGCGAAAACGGTCTCGCCGTAGTTGTAACCGTAGTTGTATCCTGAGATTCATCGTCTCACAAACCGCCACACTGCGGGAGATTGTTTGAATTAAGGAAAAATATCATATCTTACTTCTACGGATTTTTTTCTTAAATCGTTTTATATTGGTGTTTTGTTCTCCGGATTTTTGCGGTCTAACACTTTCAACCGCTCAACATGTCATAATCTTTTTTCTTTTGTTGACAACAACATGTCATAATCTATATTACATTGATATTTCATCTTTTTTTTTATGATCGTAGGTTTTTGGTGTCGACACTGAATTATGATCGTAGGCTCAACACTGGATTAATCCTGATGTCGACTTGGTTTAGCTGGAATATTGGTTTGGCTCAGTAATTGGGGCTAGTTTAGTGTCAAGGTGAGGAGTATGAATTAGGAAATACTCTGTCTCTATTAGAGGGTTTAGAGTTCTAGAAGGAACAAAAGACTTGAAGAGTGTTTGTTGTTACAACTGATAAATATATATATACTCTTCTTTTCTTCTTTCTTCTTTCTTCTTTCTTCTTGGTATCCGAAACCTGTCTCTTTCTTGTAATCTTCTTTATTGTTCAATCTATGAATTTAATTTGATTAATTTGTTGTTATAAAAATAACAAAATCATCAACAAAAAAAAAGGTAATCAATTAGATGAATCAATTTTCTTAAAAAAAATATGTTTGTAGTTTTCACATGATTGAATTAAACTTTTATGTCACCTATGGTTGGTATAATTTTTGAGAATTAGGATTTTTGCGAAAACGAGTAAATAGCAGATGACATAAAAATGTCATAGTGAATAGTATTGAATAAGATGAAAGTTAGAAACAAACAACAACATAGATAAATGGATATGGATGCTGACATGGTGTAAAGGACTTCATTACTTTTATATTAATTTATTAACACATCTCAAAATAAAGTTCTAAATATCTTGCAGTTGGGATTACAAAAATAACAAAAAACATAAAATAAAGAACATAGGTACTTAATTAAGAGAGTTAATCTCTCACTAACAAAGCTTTTTTTTTTTTATCTTAGAGTACACTTTTTTTAATTAGTTTTTGGCACAAGTATAAGAAACGTGTACAGTAAAAGGTGGAATGAACAAATGTCAACACCAAAGAAGAGCCTTCAAAAGACGATAGATTTTGTTTAGCACTCTTCCTCTTTCTTCTTCAACTTTACAAATTAAAAACACACAAAAACTCCAGTTTCTTGCCTCCAAATCTTTCATTTACACAAAAAATATTCACCCCTTTATATCTCTCTCTTTCTTATTCATGCGACCCAAGAATGGAATCTTCAATGAGACTCGTCCTGGTTCTGTTTCCGTTCTTGGTCGTCTTCTTCGTGCCTCTTCATCATGTTTCGTCAGTATCTATCAGCAGAGCAAATTTTCCAGATGGGTTTGTGTTCGGGACAGCTTCCTCAGCTTACCAGGTGACATTCTTCTTCTTCTTCTTCTTCTCCAAACTGATCCAAGAAAGAATGAAGGTATGAAACGATTTCAACTATTACAACACTTTCTTGCAAGAAATCAGTTTGAAGGAGCTGTGAAAGAAGGAAACAAAGGAGAAAGTATATGGGACACTTTCACGAAGAAACCAGGTATCAAACAAAACAAACCCAGAAAACTTGACGAAGAACCCAGAAAAATCAAGGTTTCAGTTATTTCAAAGCTATTGTTCTTAATCAACAGGAAAAATATTGGATTTCAGCAATGCGGATACTACGGTCGATCAATATCATAGGTTTCATGTAAGTTTTACCCCCAAAAAACCACATTAGTTGACTTAAGTTTGAAGATAAAAGTAGGGTTGCTTCTTGATAGAGCAACCTCATCCAAACAAATCTAAGATAAGACGCAACAGGACATAAATGAGAGAATCTAAGAAGCAACAACCTTTCGTTCTTTTTTGCTATCACAGAGTGACATAGACCTGATGAAAGATCTGAGAATGGATGCTTACAGATTCTCTATATCTTGGTCAAGAATATTCCCTGGTAAGTCTACTCCATTTAGCTGTGATAAGAGTAATGTCTTGTGTTTCAACGGGTTTGTTAACCTCTAGTTTAAACAGATGGAACAGGGGAAGTAAACCCAGATGGAGTTAAGTACTATAATAGCCTAATAGATGCTCTTTTAGCCAAAGGAATCAAACCTTATGTGACATTATATCACTGGGATCTGCCACAAGCTTTAGAAGACAGATATGAAGGATGGCTAAGCAGAGAAGTCGTGTGAGTAAATGATCTTTTGATAAAATTGTGAAATCTTGATATGGTGAAATGACTACCAAATCAAAAAGCTAAATAAATGGTGCAGGGATGATTTCGAGCATTATGCATTTACCTGTTTCAAAGCATTTGGAGATAGAGTGAAGTACTGGGTCACTTTTAATGAGCCTCGCGGGGTATCGATCCAAGGCTATGACACAGGGATACAAGCTCCAGGGAGGTGCTCACTTCTGGGACATTGGTTCTGTAAGAAGGGGAAGTCATCGGTCGAACCGTATATTGTAGCTCATAACATTCTGTTGTCTCATGCTGCTGCTTACCACACCTACCAGAGAAACTTCAAGGTAAGAAAACAGAACGGAACAATCTTAATATCTTATAATTCATAGTGTAGAATAAAATGTGGGAAATTTTCTATATGCCAGGAGAAACAACGTGGTCAAATTGGGATAGCACTAGATGCAAAATGGTATGAGCCAATGTCTGATTGTGATGAGGACAAAGATGCAGCTCGTAGAGCAATGGATTTTGGGATTGGATGGTAAATATAAGATCCTTTTATCTAAATATTTGCATAGAAAAGTCTAAAAGAGAAAAAAGACCAGAGTGACAGAATGAGATATAAAATAGGTTTATGGACCCTCTTGTTAATGGAGACTATCCAGCTTCAATGAAGAGTTTAGTGGAAGAGAGACTACCTAAGATAACACCAGAGATGTCTAAATCTATAAAAGGGGCATTTGATTACGTGGGAATCAACCACTACACCACATTATACGCGAGGAACGACAGAACTAGGATAAGGAAACTGATTCTACAAGATGCTTCTTCTGATGCAGCCGTTATTACAAGCTGTAAGAAACACCAGTTCTCATATCATTCTCATTACTGGCACAAAACAAAAGAACTAAGCTGATGTTTCTACTCTCTGTTTGGTCCTACTTGTTGTAGCTTTTCGTGGAGGAGTAGCAATAGGAGAAAGAGTATGTATTTCTCTGATAGAAACATAAATTGTTCACTAATCCGTACTGTTGATGAGAAACTTACTTGAATCAGGCAGGGTCAAGCTGGCTACACATTGTCCCATGGGGAATCAGGAAACTGGCAGTGTATCTTAAAGACATCTATGGAAACCCTCCTGTATTCATCACAGAAAATGGTAATTATCTCATCCCAAAATGTGATTCTCACAACCATCGATAAAAAATCAGTTTTTTAATATCACATCACAGGCATGGATGAGAAAAACAACCGATTCATAGACATGGAGAAAGCGTTACAAGATGACAAGAGGATTAGCTTCCACAGAGATTACCTCTCAAACTTATCAGCTGCCATAAGGTAAGATTCAACTTTGCAGAGATATATTCACAAAAAGGGACTTGACTAAAAAAAGAAGTGTAATTTTGCAGGAATGATGAATGCGATGTTAGAGGATATTTTGTGTGGTCATTGCTAGACAATTGGGAATGGAACTCAGGATACACAGTCAGGTTTGGGATATACTACGTTGACTACAAGAACAATCTCACAAGGATTCCTAAAGCCTCTGCTCGATGGTTTCAAACCATACTTAGCTCTTCATCATCATCAGATTCTAGCAAGCTTCTACAGGAGGCAACAGAACAAGAGCACAGATTCCAAGAGAAATGAGAGATCAAAGACAGAGATAGAGTAGGAAATTTTATATATAGGGATTGTTCATATACTCGCAGACGATAGAGCTGAATCAAATGTAATTGATGAAAACCCATTCCAAGAGAAATAAAAAGGCATAGTTACATGATTTGTCTACAACACGTACCTGTAATGGCATCACGAGCTCGAGAGAAACACTGGAGACGCCATTTATGGCTCCACCGCCGGAGAGGGAGTGTGTGATATAGCTGGAGTCATAGTTCTCAACGCCGGCAGGCAAATACATCAATTTGAAGGCCGGCGATACTCATTATCTCTACCGAATCTAGGATTGAGAGATTCGAATATTCAGAATAAACCCCCCAACCTTTTGTAATTTGCAGAAAAATCCCTTCCATTTTCGTGTGAGTGAACAAAATACCCAGTTTGTCATTGATCGTGCAAAATTGGACGCGTAGTTAGTCAATTCTCAATTGCAATTGTGAAATTGAACCGTTAATTTATTTAAATTACTTCATTTCTTAGTTTGGTTTATAAGTATTGAAGAAATATTACTAAACATTTCAAAGTTAAAAACTCAGAAGATTGCAACATGTGTCATGTTCGTTGATTTAAGATTTCAACACGTGTTAAAGTTGAAAAAGTGTTAAAAATTATTAAATCGAAACCATACAAAAAAAATCATTATTAAGAAAATAGAAATTCTATAATGAAAGCAACAAATTACTAATTTTTTAAAATAATAAACTTCCATATTTAAGAAAATTTCTAATTCTTAAGAAAAAATAATTGTAAATATTAAATTTTATATAAACAAATAAGTAATCTCATATTTTCTCAACAAATAAAACATTTTTCTTCGAAAACACCATCCTACCTTCAACTTCATTATATTAGTTAAATATTTATTTCTTTTAATTTAAAAAAAATTATTTTAATTTATTGTTTTGAGGTTGTCGTAAAAAAATTTTTTATATACTTATGATTATTAATGTTTTTTCTAATTTTGTTTTGTTTTTCTTTTAATTTTCAGAAAAAATTATTTTAATTTATTATTATGAGTTTGTCCTAAAAATATTATTTATATATTTTTATGATTATTAAATTTTCCTTTAATTTCTCTTGGTTTTTCTTATACTTTTTAGAAAATGACTATCATCCAAAAGACACAGAGTAAAAAAATTCAAAATAACAACACTACTTTATATTTATGTCAATTTGAAAAGAAAAAAAGTCAAATATGATTAAAAAAATAAATCTTATTCAAATATAAATAAAGCAAGCTGTATATAATTAAAATAAATATATGATTGTAACTTTGTTAGGTTTTCTATTGGTGAATGATTTAGTATACCGCTCACAATATTTTCTTATATAATTACTTTTACGGGTGATTTAAATATATTTTTAAAATTTTAAAATTTTGTCATTTTCATAAATTTTAAAATATTAGATTATCTCGTGTATACGCGGGACCTAATATAGTATAAGAAATACAATGGTGAATTCAATAAAACATATATAAAAAGAATAAAGGTCCATGATCTCTTAAGGTATTTGATTTTTAGTCTATGATATTAAATGTATATAATTTTCTAGTATTTATTTAATTAATTTATGTTATCCTTTTAACATGTAATTTTTGGGTTACGACGGCATCAATTTGTACACAAATTTTGTTCAGTTATCCTTATGTTGAAGTTTCAAGGATACATACTATCTTTGCTAATAAAGAGGAAGATGTGTTAATGCATTAAATTATGTATACTTAGGCCCTGTTCGTTTTCTCATCCAGATGATCCATCTAGATGGAGATGAAAATTAGTGTTCGTTTAGTGTTAAAAATGACAACCATTCAAATGGTTCATCTAGATAAGTTTGGAAAATTTAGGCAAAAATTTTAAAATGAGTTAGATGAACCAAGTTGGACCATTTGGATGGAGATGACTTTCCAAAATTTTGTAATGTCTAAAATACCCTTATTTACAATTATAACTCAAATAATATAAACTCTATATAGATTTCATATTTTTATTTAAAAAATCATAATATTGCACCAAATTTTTTTTTTCTAAAACCGTAAAATCACGGACTAATAATTTCCGTCAAAATCATAAAATCTCGGAATTATGATTTTTAACCAAAATCTTAAAATACTGTAATTCCATCAAAACAAAATCTTTTTGCCAAATTATTCAAAACTGTGTTTCCCGTCAAAACCGAGAAATCGGAAAACGCAATTTTCCCGCCAAAAACCTAATTCCGCAATTTTGCGGTTTTGGCAGAAAAATTGGAGAAATGTGTTTTTCGGCCAAAATGAAATTAAAAACGCAATTTCCCGCCAAAACCTTAATTCCGCGATTTTGGCGGGAAAATTGGAGAAATGTGTTTTCCCACCAAAATCAAAATCGGAAAACATAATTTTCCCGCCAAAAACTTAATTCCGCGATTTTGGCGGGAAAATTGGAAAAATGTGTTTTTCCGCCAAAATCAAAATCGGAAAACGCAATTTTCCCGCCAAAAACTTAATTCCGCAATTTTGCGGTTTTGGCGGAAAAATTAGAAAAATTGATTTTCCGCCAAAATTGAAATTGGAAAACACAATTTTCCGCCAAAAATCGGAGAATTAGGTTTTCCCGCCAAAACCGTCAAATCACGATTTTGGCGGGAAAATTGTGGAATATCGTACTCCCTTGAAACCTCAATTCCATAATTTCCCGCTTAAATCGTGATTTTATGGCGGAAAAAACTTAATTATATGATTTTGCGGTTTTGACGAGAAAACGTTATTCCACGATTTTATGGTTTGGCAAGAAAACATAATTTTTTCAATTTTCATTATATTTTAATCAATAATTAAAATCAATATATTTAAGATTATGATTAGATCAAAATATGAGTATTTTAGTCATATTCTAATTAAATTCATCTAGATGGAGATGAATATTTACAAAAATGAATCATACAAACAAAGGTTCATCCAGATGCTCCATTCAAATGAACATCCAAAAATTGAAACGAACAACATTCAGATGAAGCATCTGGATGGAACATTTAGATGAATCATCTGGATGAAAATGTCAGATGAGCAAACGAACATGGCCTTAATCTATATATTATTTTGAACTATATTTTTGAGGCCATATTATTTTGTGTAAAATATTACATACAACGCCATTATTTAGAAAAACGATTTCTAGATGGAGGAATGATCTAGTTATATATAGAAAATGAAACACTATCACACGACCGCCCCTAATATAAGTTATACTATAACTATATCTGACCCGACTCCCCCGACTTGACCAGAGTGTGTATAATATTGCGGGTAGACCCGTTCGACCCGGTTGTGTATGATACTGCAAATTAGATTTTGTGAAACCTGTAGAGTCGAGTCGAAATCGGAAACTGGAAATATCGTATTTTCTTCGTTCGAGATTTCACCTCTTGTTTCTGTGATTTCCGGATTCAGATTAGTGTTCTGTAACTTGGAGCTGAAGTGTTCTATTTCGTTCTTCTACCTCTTAATTCACTTTGGTTTTCCTGATTTAGGGTTTAGGGTTCCTTTTAATTTTTGTCTTCTCCCTTCGATATGTATTCTGATCTAGTGGGGGCTGAAACTGGAATCAGCAAAACGTTAAAGAACCGTCTCAATGACGGTTCCGGTCACATCTCTTCTCGCGGCAGACAAGTCACGAGGAAGAGGTTCGATCTTCTCTTACTCTCCCTTTAGTATTCTAAACTTGCTTCAATGAGTTCTTATCTTGAATCTCCTCTTTGACTTTGTATAGGAGAGGACTTGTTGATTCTCTGATTTTGCTCATTAAGTCAGTTGCGTTGCTAATCTTATTACAATTTCAAACAGTTGATAGATTTTAGCTCTGTATGTTTGAGTTTGTGATGTTTCCATCCAGGTGATTTGGGATGATGTCTCATTCTGTAGTTTAAAGAGCATATTACAGATTTCTCCACTGCTTTTACCTTGGAAACAAAGTCTGATGAATTTTATTACCTAATGTTTTCAGAGGAAGGCAGGATGATGATAAGTGGGAGCATGATCTTTTCGATGATAACGACAAGCCTCGGGTTTCAAGTATGTTGTTAGCTGTCACTTTCCTTTGCTTGCTTAAATTTTAAGTTTTTCAATCATTGAATGTTCATGTATATCTGTATGATTTGTTGACTCTGTTGTATTGACTTGCTAAGATCGCAGATTTGACCCTAAGGATCTCCGCTTAAAGCTCCAAAAGAAACATCATGGCTTGCAAAGTGGTGGACGAGTTCGAGGAGCTAATTTGAGCGTGGGGGATCTACGGAATAAGTTATCTAGGACAGTGAATCTACAAACTAGGAACAGTGATTTACCAAAATCTAGAAGGGAGGCTGCTAGACCTGTCATAAGGAAGGTTGCAGGTGCAACCAAATCTGAGACTAGAACAGCTATGAACAAAGCAACCAAGAAGAAATCACAGCAGGCAATATAATTCATTCTCTCCAAATTTAGTTCTTTATCAGTATTTTATACCATATAGCATACCTCTTCGACTGAAGGGATGTTTCACAAGTACTAGTTCTCAGTTTGTTATATTTTGGTTCAGACTAATTCTTCGGTTGATAGCTTCCTGGACTCATTGGGTCTCGAGAAATATTCAACCGCATTTCAAGTTGAAGAAGTATGTAAATTCATTTACTGTTAGATTAATTCCTGTGTTCTCTTCTTGATGCTGTCTATAGATGTACAAGAATTCTTATTGTTTTCCATCTTTTTCCAGGTTGATATGGATGCTCTAATGCATATGACAGATGATGACCTCAAAGCTATGCTCATACCAATGGTAAAACTCGTGATAAGCTACCACATGATTTATTGTTGCCATGCTTGATATCAGTATGACCTTAATAAGAGTCATTGCCTCAGTTTTTCTCAATTCATAATAAGATAATGCATCTACAATCATCATGTTTGTATCTATGTTCTCTGTTTGAAATCTTTACAATGTGTGTTCTTTATTAGGGACCTAGGAAGAAGATACTTCTTGCTTTGGGATCTAAACGCGGATAGTCCAGCTTCGAGCTTAGGTGCATGATGATACATCTGGGATAATGTAAGAAAGATGCTGCATTTGACTTTTCTTTCTCATCTGTATATCAAGAAACTAAAGTAGTTAAGAGTTTTGAGATTAAATAGTTGTAACCTTTTAGCATAGACAGAGTGACAAGAAGAGCAATCTTGATTCTCTTGATGAACCTTGTAGAAGCAAAGGGGGAGAAGAAAACAATCTTGTTATTTTAATTTGATAAATCATCCTGGGAAGTGACTGGAAGCTAGACACAGAGTTGACCACAAACCAAATTTTGCTAAAATCACGAGTGAAAGACGGAATTTGAAATTGAATTTAGCAGATTCAAATGAAAAAAAAAAACACAATTCTCAATTTGCAAAGAGAGGGATTGAATCTTCCAGTTTACAGATATGACGATGAAGAAGCCTTTCAGGACAAATTTGGTAGCAAGCAACAAAGTGTAATTTGTCTTCAAAAGTATGGATAACTTAAAATTGGATTATATATTTATGAAAGAGTGTATTGAACACCAGCCGTCTTAGCTCAGTGGTAGAGCGCGTGGCTTTTAACCACGTGGCCGTGGGTTCGATCCCCACAGACGGCGTTGTCTTTTTCTTTTTTAAATGTTTCAGGGTAATAATGGTGGGTTGTAATTTTTAATAGCTCATTTTAATTGACCAGGTGTAATTTAAAAATGAATGCAATATTTTCATACTACGATCAGATCGATAAACACGTGACCTGTTAAGTAATTCGGTCTAGGTGTAGCTCCAAAACGGTTGTATTGAGTATAAAAAACCTTGAGAGAAACCAATGATCCGGGTTGAGTATCCAATATGTTGGGTTTAGATTTTGTTTTTAAACCATCTGATTTTCGGACAATCAATTTTTTTCTTAAGTTTGTTATTTTATCTTACTAAAATTTGATGGAAAGATGATAAAATGCGTGTTGAATTTTTTGTTGAATACACAGAGAAGAATAAAAAAGACAGCAAGTCAGCAACATATACGAATATTAGGAAAAAATAGATAGAGAGATAGTCAAACTTTTTTGTTTTAGTTAATTTTATATTTTTGTAAATAAATTTTAATAATAACAATAATAATAATATTAGTATTATAATATTTTTATTATTAATATTAATTATTTTATTTTTATTTTTGTTATGTGTTTCTAACAAAATTCAACTATTCAAAAAAGAAATATGACAACTTTAACTTTTTTCCCTAATTTATAGATTTTCTTTTTTTAAAGGTCGTCTATAATTTTGACTAGTTATTTGCCATTGAATTAAACAATTTTAGAACAAGTTAAAATGACTATTTTGTCATATTTATTATTACAATTTAGAATGAGACGATATTTATAGGATGAAATCATCTCTATCTATGAAAGTAGTTTAAATGTCATCAGCATGTTGACTCGATTGATCTGATGACCCGACGACTTGAATAATCTTTAAATGTCTATCATTAAAAGAGAAATAAAAGTATGCACCCTTGCATCACTATATAACACTACACACCGAAAACCAAAAACATAACACACAATGAAGAAAAAAAGAATAAAGAGAAAAATATCTTTAAGGGTCATATTCTTAAAGGCGAGAAAAAATAAAATACTAAACATTTTGAACGATTTATCAAAGAAATCAATTCTCAGGAAAAGAAAGAAAGGTTTAATTAGAAATGAGCTCTCGACTCTATGTGGTATCACCGCATGTAGTCAATACAGTTCCATACCCAAAATATGCCAATGGGATTCTGGTTTGCAGCGGACGAATACAGAGTTCAGGGTCCTCTCAAATATGGATCAATACAAGAGGCTTTTCTCAAACAAAGGATTGCCAAGGCTTCCGATATTTTGAAGAGGCAAAAGAAGGAGCTAGAGATGACCGAAGTCATGTTCCCATGTTTGGTTGGAAACATAGGATGATATTCACCACAATTGCAACTTCCAACAACAACACAATCATCACATCCCTGATGATTCCTCCACCATTGCGACCTTCGCTAGCTTTAAATTGTACAAATCTTACCAATAATTTATGGTTCAATTAGGGTTTTCCTCGATGTGGCTTTTTTTTTTGTGTGTTGTCGTTTTTGTTATGATTATGGTTTTATTATATTGTTAGTATGATTATATTTTTAATGTTACAGATTTGTGAGATTTGTGAAACTCTCGTTTCATTCTATGTATTTTGTTCATTTGATATTTGTATTTTTTTGCCAACGAGAAATAGAGTATATTTATGTAGAAACGTGCATTTATATTACATTAGAAGAGTTTCCACACATATTGTATCTAAATTTTGTTTTAACATTCAAAAATGAAATATAACAGATGAGATCTAACATATTTTTTTTCCTCCAACTCCAATTATTCCTCGTCCACCATATCCACCACACTGACGCGTCTTGCTACAAGCATTACCAGCGAATTTGCCATGCTCTATTGCTCGAGTGTGAAATGTCTCACCACATCTCTTGGTCCCAAGATCTTGACAAGCGCAAAGATACGAATATTGGAAAAGGTAGATAGAAAGATAGTCAAACTTTTGCGTTTTAGTTAATTTTATAATTTCGTAAATAAATTATTATTATTATTATTATTATTATTATTATTATTATTATTATTATTATTATTATTATTATTATTATTATTATTATTATTATTATTCTTGTTGTTGTTGTTGTTAACTACGCTTCACAAAAGAAATATGACATATTTTTCCCCTAATTTAAAGATTCTCTTCTTTTCTTTTTTTAGTTATATTTATTTGTAATAAACAAACAAAATTCTATACTAATATGATTTTGACTAGTCATTTACCATTGAATTAAAGGGTTTAAGAAAAATATTAAATTCAGTATGATAATTTTTTTCATATTCATAATTAGAATTTAGAATGAAACGATATTTATAGGATGAAATCATATCTATCCATCTATCTATCTATCTATATCAATAAAAGTAGTTTAAATGTTATCAATATGTTGACCCGATCGATCTAATGACCCGGCGACTTGAAGACTTTTTAAATGTCTATCATTAAAAGATTGTTAAAATTTTGCACCCTGCAATCACTATATGACACTTCACACCCACAAACCTAAAACATAACACACAATGAAGAAAAAAAAAATATATCTTCAAGGGTCATATCCTTAAAGGCGAGGTAAAATGAAAGTTTCAGACATTTTGAACGATTTATCAAAGAAATCAATTCTTAGGAAAAGAAAGAAAGGTTTAGTAAAAAATGAGCTCTCAACTCTATGTGGTACCACTACATATAGTGAACATGGCTCCGTACCCGAATTATGGTTCTCAACATATAGATACATATTTTAAGAGTCCTCCTAGAGATGGAACAATACAAGAGGCTTTCTCAAACAAAGGATCGCGAAAGCGTATGATGATTTGAAGAGACAAAAAGACTAAAAGAAGCTAGAGATGATAGAAGTCATGTTCCCATGTTTGGTTGGAAACATAGGATGATATTCACCATAATTACAACTTCCAATAACAGCACAATGATTTAGGCGCTGCTCTGCTCTTAGGGTTTGAGTTCACGTTTCACTTTGACAGCTCCTTCAAAAGGGAGATACATACACACACATATATATATACAAAACCCAAAACACCATTGCAAACTTCGCTAGCATGACCAAATTTTACCAATAAAATATTGTTTCATTAAGGTTTTCCTTAGTTTGGTATTCAATTATTCCGTGTAGTCATTTTTTTTTTGATTATGGTTTATTATATTGTTAGTATGATTATAGTGTTAGTGTTACAGATTTGTGAGATTTGTGAGACTTTCATTTCATTCTATGTATTTTTGTCGTTTGATATATTTCTTTTTGCTAAGGATAAATGGATTATATTTCTAGAAATGTGCCTTTATATTACATTAAAGAGTTTCTGCACATATTGTATCTAATTTTGTTTTAACGTTCAATTATAAAATATAACAGTTGATATCTAACACATTCTTTTCCTCCAAATCCAATTATTCCTCGTCCACTATACCCACCACATTGACGCGTCTTGTTACAAGCATTACCAGCAAAGTGCCATGCACTATTGCTCGAGCGTGACATCAAATCTCTTGGTCCCAAGATTTTGAAAAGTGCGTAAAAGATAGATAGATAGAGAGATAGTCAAACTTTTTCTTTTAGTTAATATTATATTTCGTAAATAACTTTTTAAGTATTAATAATTATAACAATATTATTTTTATTATTATCATCATTTTTTAAACACAATTATTTTTATTAATATTAATATTATTAGTATTAGTATTAGTATTATTATTATTTTATTATTATTATTATTATACGCTTCACGAAAGAAATATGAAATATATTTTTCTAATTTACTGATTTTATTTTTCTTAAAAAACCGTCCGCTATAATTTTCTATTTATTTTGAAGCTATATTGATTTGTTTACACATACATAATTCTATAAGAATATGATTTTGCGTAGTCATTTGCCATTAAAATTAACGATTTCAGAAAGGAAAAATATTAGAATGATGATTTTGTGTATAATTTAGAATGAGTCCATATTTATAAGATGAAATAACATATATTTATCTATCTCTGAAACTAGTTAAAATGTCATCAATACGTTGACCTTGGTTGATCTGATGACCAAGCGCCTTGAAGAATTTTAAAATGTGTATCACTAAAAGAGAAATAAATTTTCGCACCTTTCATCGCTATATATCACTACAAACCCACAAACCTAAAACATAACACACAACGAAGAAAAGATAACAAAGGTATACATTATTAGATAATCCAAGGTATACATTCTTTCGCTCATATGCTAAATCAAGATATACACTTGAAAATGTTTCCATGCTTCTAGATCTGAAGGATGTGTAATCTCTTCTTTTGTTCTGTTCTCTGCATGCCATCTCATTGCCTCTGCTGTCCGCTCAGATTGATGTAATCTTTTCAACCTGTCTGTTAACGGTAAATACCACATCCTCTTATATGGTACCCGAGCTCGCCCAATAGTTTCTTGAATCGTGGTTTCCTACACCATTTACACCTTTTGCGGTTTCCATCATCTCTCCAATATATCATACAATTTTCGATGCATACATCAATTGTCTGATATGGTAAACCAAGACCAGCAACTAATTTTTGAATCTCATAGTATGATGCTGGAAACAGATTATCCGCAGACAAAATATCTTTAAGAAAATATGCTATCGCATCCACACAATCTTCTGCCAAATTAAAACCCGTCTTTATGGCCATCAATCTACTAGCAGAGGATACATGGGAGTGATTGTCTCTGCATCCACTATATAGAGATTTTTTGCTGCATTTAATATATCAAAAAATCGTCGGATTTCGAAATTAGGTTCTTCTGCCCTTTCTAAAGACGATTCGCCTGCTTCCGCTATAGTTTCTCTATACACATCATTAACCATCGGAACAGTACCTCCACCAAAATCTACTTCCGTTCTATGTTCCTCTACCTTATCCACAGTATAAGGTTCCCTACAACTACTAGAAGAAGGTATTTCCCCATGGAGATACGAAACTTTATAACCAGGAGTAAATCCATTGCGATACATGTGATTCTACACTAAATCAATCTTAATATTACACGAATTGTGGCATACTGAACATGAACATTTCAACTTACTGGTTTGTTGCGCGGATGGTTGCTTACATGCCAATTCCATGAATTCTACTACACCTCATGCATAATCATCGTTTAATAAGTTCAACTCTGGATCCACTATTGGCTCGTCCATCCACGACTGAAAATAATTTGAAGACGACATGACTCTAAGTTTTTAGTAATTTCTTTACAATAAGACGAATCAAGAGAATGTGTAATGTGTTGTTGAGAATGAGTGTGGTTTCATATTTATAAGTGCGCGACCGTCGTTTTTTTTTAAATTCAAACAGCTCTTTAATGGTCATATTAACGTAAACAATTAACCGACAAAAATACCGACGGGTATATGACCATTATCAAAACCCGTCGGTTTTCCGTCTGTTTTCCATCCGTTTTTACCGACAGGTACAAAACCGTCGGTTTTTACCGACAGATTAACGACGAGTACCGACGACAGCGAAGTCGTCAGTTTTTCATGCGTAATCTGTCGGTAAAAATCGACGGAATCGTAAACCATCAGTTTGACCGTCGGTTTTTCCTGGGTTTTCTTGTAGTGCATATTTTCTTGTTGGTGAAAAACTCTTTTGAAAAAAAGCTAAGAGGGACAAAAATCAAAATTTCTCGCATTGAAGTAAAGATTAAATAAGCTGCTCAAAGAATCTATCTCACTTCGAACCTATTCCCAAAATTACTATATACGTATCTTATCAGAAAAAATGTATCATGTTTTCTTATGAAGAAATTTCAACAGTTTTTGTCCTCGTACTACTGGTGTCAGTTTGTCCAGGACTCTTCTAAAAAAGAAATATCAACCTAGAATACCAATCATATATTAAGATTTTTTGCTATGTATGCAAGTTTTCGATCATGGGAGGTTAACCATCCGAACCGAACCGCTTTCTCCAATGTCCAGATCTAATGGAACCGTAATTGATTTGTATCTGTCTTTCTCTATCTTTGGTGTTTGTTTGAATAAGTCGGCTTTGTTTGTATTTTTATGTGAATTTTAGGTGTCTCGATCCTCTTTATTTAAGACAATTATAAAAGAATACTAGGTCACAATCTAGATGCAAAGAAAAAGTTAATGCAAACAATATAATTATAAAGTATGATAATTTATAAAGTATGTTTAGTGAAAGATAATTGCGAAAGCAATGTATAAACATATATATCAAAAGATACGAACATAAAAAATAAAAGACATAGAAACAAAATTAATATTTTAAAAGATTTTTTTGTACACTATATTTATTGTTTTTATCTGTATATTCCCGTTTTGTCAGTTACCAATATTTTCGTTAGGAAGGAGTTTAGTCATAAGATTTAAAGAACGTAGCAAGAGAAAATACGCTTAGATTTGAAATATGATTGGATGACTAAACATTTATATAGCAAGGATTTATAGGGTCAAATGCTCATTTGCCCTTAAAGGCAATAAACAATTCAACACTACCCTAATTTTTTCTCCATACCCCTCAACTATTATAACAATATGAAATTCTCATTTTACCCATTACCCATTCATTTATTCTCTATTATTTTAATTCGAATTTACTTAAAATAATTAAATAAAAATAAATAAAACAAAAAAAAAACACTTTCCCTTTCTCTCTCTTCTATTCTTCTTCTTCTTCGATCGATCAAAAAAAAATTTTCTTAATTTGCTCTACTGCTTTGATATCTCACTCCTTCCATCTCTTCCTCTTGCCAAGTTTGAAGCTCAATCTATCTTCAAATTCGAGGTAATCATTCTCACCATTGTTTTATTTTCCTCTCAATTTCATTGTTTTTGAAGTTTGAAACTTAATCCATTCAAAATAGTAGATTAATCCACTCAAAATAGTAGATTTGTAAATTTGTTCGGTTATTATGTTCTTTTGGTTAGTAAATTTGTTTTTCTAGTCGATTAAAGTCTTACATTGTTAATTGAGGGATGAGAGAAGTTGAATTCGTAGGTTAAAAACGAAAATCTGTAGGAAAGTTGTAATCTAAAAATTGGGACAACAAGTACAAATGGATACAATTATGTTTCTGGGAAAGTAGCAGAAAATTGTTTTGGTACAATTAGTACAAGTCGGGACAACTATGTATGTGGGCAAGCAGAAAATTATATACACGTTTTTTTTTCAGCTGGCAATGAAAAGGAGTGGATCCAAAAAGAGTAGTATAGTAGTTATACAGTTTGATTATGATGGATATTATTCAAGAGAAGAGGAAGGTGTACGATGGATTTCAAGAAGAGATGTAATGTATTCTTTTCTTATGAAGACAACAAGGGAAGTGTCATATTCTGAGTTGGTTGCGAAAATATGTAGCAAGATAAAGATAGATGAGACATTGAGAAATCTGAAAATCAGTTACCTTCCATTGTTATGCTCGGAACGTGCCTCAGATAGCACAGAACGAAGAAACCAAATGAATTTGGGACGATGAAGATCTTGAGTGTTATTTGATGCAGGTGAATGAAGAAGGGTGTAGGAGTATTTTGCAGTGGAGGTAACGAATAATGCAGAACTAAATCAGGAGATAGAGGAAAATCATGGTTTGATCAAAGTTCAGAGAGGATCGATTAAGAAGAAGTTTTGGAAGTAATGAGGTTCTTCCAATTAGTGGAGTGAATGCTAGCACTACCTTTACCTTATGGGACCACCACAACGAATTGAGGTGGTGGAAAATGATGGAATACGATTTTAATGCGAATGATTGTGAAATGATTGAAGATATTGGTGTAGAAAGAGATGACTCCTACAAGTCTTGGATGGAAAGATGGTCTTGATATTACGTTAGGCCAAGATTTTGGAAGCAAAAAAAGCAATGCAAAGTTTAATTGAAAAGGCTGGTCATGAAAATTGTTTTTGAAATTTGATGTATTGAAGCGGATAGAACGAGATATGTGGTAAATGTTCGGTAAGCAAAAATGGTTGTGGAATGGTATGTACGGGTGCGAAGTGTGATATATCCGAGTGTTTTTTCTATTAGAATCTCACAAGAAGATTCATAAGTGCTTTAGAGCAATCTACAAGTACAAAGTCGAAGTAGAAGAAAAGGGACATCAAGGTTAGTTGCTTCTGTTTTGGCTGAAGACTATCCGGGTAAATTTGACACTCCAAGTCGCAAAAAAATCTCATTCGACTTGGTTCAGGGAAGATTTGGTGTTCCATGTGTCATACTATACCGCATGGAGGGGAAAAAAGCTAGCTGCTAGCGAAGTTCGGGGGACTCCTGAGGAAAGCTTTATGCTTTTTATTCTTATATGTTCATGTTACAGAAAGAAGAATTCGGTACTGTTTCATATGTGGAAGTTGATAAGGAACAGATTAAGTATTTATTCTTTGCGTTGGAGTTTGTATTGAAGGTTTTCGAGTATGAGGAAAGTGATTGTAGCGATGAACCCACCTTAAGGCTACACAGGTGGTGAGTGCTAATTGTTGCTAACAGCTCAGGATCCTGATCATCACCATTATCCAATAGCTTTTGGTGTAGTGGATGGTGAAAAAAGATCAAGCTTGATCTGGTTTTTCAATATGCTGAAATCGGTCGGTGGATAGTCTGAAATGGTGTTTTATTTCTGACAGAAATAAAAAGCTCCATCAAGTCAATAGGTGAAGTCTACCGTTGTATGAAATGGATATTGTATCTATCATTGTTGTCTTCAAAATGTGAAAGGAAGCGTTTTTTGGCGTAAAGAAAAGACAGTTGCACCAAAAGTTCAGGGAATGCGCTCGAGCTTATACTGAGGCTGAGTTCTTACAATTTTATGGTGAATTCACGTCTAGGTATCCTACAGCACGTTGTATCTAGATAGCTTGGAGGAAGGAAATTCAATGTGTGAAAAAATGGGCAGGATTGCTATTTTCCAAGTGAGAAGTACAACATGAGACACTACTAATTGTGCTGAAGTCCATTAATGCTTGTTTGTTTCAGGGAAGCAAGGAAATTTCATTATTGCCAATGATAGATATGATGATCGAGAAACTTGGCTGAATGGTTTAACAAGTATGAAGAAATTAGCTGGTTATACCCGGATGGGCAGAAACTGGTTCCTTTTGTGGAGAACGAGTTACACACAAGATGTTTGGAAGCAAATTTGTTGACTTGTGCAGGAGTTAAACAATTACCGACTTGAGTACATTGTTTTGGGACGTGATGGCATTAAATATTTCGTCGATTTGAGAATCAAAACTTGCAGCTGTAAACGGTTTGATTAGACATACAACATTGTGTGCATGCCATTAGCTGCTGCTCGAGAAGAAAAGAAATGCAGCGCCTGAGCTACCAAATACATGAGATTGCTCCAAATATTATTGGATGGAGCTTTGGGTTCTGCATATCAATAGGTCGATTTATCCGTTCCCCATATCACTCATGGTGATTGTTCCCCAGGAGATAAAAGATTTATTTGCTTACCTTCCAAGATTATGTTATAAAAGAGGAAGGAAAAAAACAAAAAGGATTCTATCAAGTGGAAGCCCTCAAGGAAGAAAAAACAAAGAGTAGGTATGAGCGACGCAGTAGTAGTTCGATCACGCTTGGTTTCGTAAATGAGTGGTTGGGAAAGAATGTTATGTTGAGACGCATCGTGACAATATATTTTTCTGTTGATATATTCATATATTTTGGGAACAAATTGATTGAGTTATCGTAGAAAAATATGATTTGGTTGAAATTATTCATATATTGGAATCAAATAGTTGATGATTATCCTTTGACAAAATATTGATGTAGGGAAATTTATTCATATATTGGAGAAGTAAACAAGGCAGCTTAGAAATAAAATAAAAAACAATATTGACTTTTATAAATAGTAAATTTCTAACACACATATGTTAGAAATTTGTAAAAGATTGATGGTTTAGTCCTTATATCTTTGATGGGTTAACTGTTGTAAAATTGTTAACACAAATATTTTTCGTTTAAACCACAAGCACAAGTTTTGTTAAAAATGATTACATAAGAATATACAGTTAAGATGAACTTAATACATATGTATACACAACAGTACAATATGAAAAATAATTGCATATAGCTAGTATGGTTACACTGAATATAGTTTAAATGGAAAACAACTATGTAAACTGGTACAGACTATTGTCTTTGAGTACAACTGTGTACATAATTGCTGGATTATGTTTGTTTTGCGGCGCCATATGTGATGTCAACAGAGGAGGATGATTTGACGGCGTTATCACAATTTATTCCTCTATTTGTACACAGAATTGTTCCTTATGTTTAATCAGGCATTGTTATGAGCATTGTTTCCTTATTTGTTATTCTTTATTTGTTCTTATTTGTACGCTATTTGTACCCGGAGTACAAAATATTGTGTAATAAGATTAGAATGTTACAATGTTTGGTACCGGTATTCATTGTTCCATAAACTTACGCGCATACAAACGTTCTTATTACTAGTCTACGTCTGCATGACACACAAGAGAGGAGTCCAAAACAACGCCCAAATCCATGTTTCCTTTGAGATCGGATTCCACCATGCGAGAGCACCAAATTCCAAAAAAACTACATGTTTCTACATTCACGAAAAACCATCATCGGGAGGTCAAAATCACTATACTACATACGCTTCTTTATGCTCGTGTACGGTTAGATCGGAGATAGAGATCCACTTTGAAGGTCTAGCTTTCTCTTAACGAGCCAGCTCAATCATTTTCCCTTGGTACTTCCTGGTACTGTTTGGTGTGACAGGGTAACAAACTCTGGAACTAATTTTGTGTTGCTGCTCGAGTGTGAGTCGGGTGTCAGAGAGTGGTCACCCGATTGGGAGAGCCTTCTGTTGCACTCGATGACGGCTTCAGCGCATTACGCCGAAGCTAGTAGACAGACTGCTTTCTCTGGTGCAAGAGACAATATCACTTACATATGACTGGCTTTGGTGCTGGGTGGCTCTGAGAGAGAACTTCTGGTGCTGGCTGCTTCCTTCTTCTGTGGTGCTGCTGCTGGGCTGTCTTCTGGTACAACTGCTGCTTTGTTGCTGCTGTTAGTTTCTTCTTGGTACATGTGCCAAACCTGCTGCTGCTATCGTGCGGCTGGCTTCTTCTGGTAATACTACTTATCTGAGCGTGCTGCTTGCCTTCTCCCTGGTACGGCTTTGCAAGTACAATCTTCTTTCGGCTGATTGGCGCGCACGCGTATTTCTTGACTATAATGAATCTCTCTGTCGTGAGTATGAGGTACGCTAGGTCTAAAAATTTAGTAATAGGTCACACCTCGCTTGTCTGTGTGGATCTTTGTTGCTTCGGTACAGGGTGCACCTATATAGAACATACCACGGATAATCAAAAAGTTTTGATCGAGATATCCACGAGACAACACTCACGCAGTACGCCAGGAAGTCATTCCCAGAGTTCTAGGAAATGAAATTTCTCATCGCTTCTGTGAGGCGTGCTGAGCGATGTTCTCAAATCATCTTCACAACTTTCAACCTTTGGGTCGTATGCCGATTCGAATTTTTACATTCATGAGGCTCACCTCAGCTCGATGTTTCTCAACATGCAATGTTGATCCAGTCACCCTCAACGCCCAAGGGAGGTTTTTCTTGAAGAGATTCTACACACACACACAGTCGCACGAAAGGACTGTGGGGGGAACATTTTACTGTTTCGCTGGTTCCAATATCAATATATTGGCGGTCTCTCTCGCCTTTTCTCTTTAATTTGTCGTCACAGAATTCTCAAACCCCTCTTGAGCCTTGTTGCACACGAGAAGCAACATATAAACTCATATAAGAATCATCCCCAACCATATTTCTTCCTCTTGATGAATTAGCTGCCGCCTCGGGATGATGGGTTACGTATGATTAGAAACACTGAAATGTCGGCCCCGGTCGAATTACAAAAGCTCGCTAGGCTGAGAGTCTAGGTTTGGGCAGTCAGAGCTCTCGTCGAGCCCTGGCGCAGGAAGAATGACCGATTAAACTATCAATTGAATCACAGAATTTCTGTCATATTGAGTGACTGATGATGTAAAGCCCGAAAACAGAGCATGTAATTGCAGTCCTAAATGTACCCAGCGGTTAGTGAGTGTCAGCCTTGGAGGATGAAAGTGTTCATCCCAACGTCTCAGCAATTGATATCAGTGCCACACATCCAAACTCGGATTTTCCATATGGAGACTATAGTAAAGCTCAGAAATGTCAGGCAGCAAACCAGTGTTCAATTGCTGTGAAATAATTATCTAAAAAAAACATAAAAAAATCTTCAATGAATTTTAAAAATATATTATAATATACATTAATAACAAAATCGAGTTAATAAGATCTTCTAAACCTTTTTAGTTCCAAGCGCTAAATTTACAATCATTCAGAGGAACCTCTTCTCATTTTTCTATTTTGTTGCACCATCCATTGGACAATAGGGACTTGCCGTGTCATCTCTCGAACTTCTCTTTAAAATTTGGAATAGCTCGTCACAAGCCAAAAATGCGTGGCACAACCATTAATAAACAGAAAAATCATCATATTAATTATAAAAAATTTATTGAGGTTAATGCTCCAATTGTTTCTATTTTACCTCCAAAGGTTGTAATGAGAACCTGAAACCCCCATGCAATTATGCCCCTCGCACAGATCCTTATAAAATGTTCCCAATAACAATAATGAGACTGATATTCTAATGCATATCCAATAAGGTATTGTACTCTCCCACTACGGAACACTTTCACACGCATGTATAGTCTCCAAAGCGCTCTAAGCAAAACATCGATTCAATGCTAACCCAAAAGTTTATTTCTTGGCTCCTTGTAGTGATTGCTAGGACCAGAGGATAGCCATCTTCAACTTCCGGTCTCCGTAGTCGCATAAACATGAGGTACGGATTATCATTCTTATGACTTTACCGTTTTTTACCTGTCTTCCCGCTTCTTATTTTCTTTTCCGATAGTCCAGAAATGCCTGTTGCTGTAAATTAGTTTTTCAGCTCCTCCAACTGTCATACGTTTGAAGTATTAACTATGAATGTAATCCAATCCACTGAAAGTTTAAGACCATGTTACCACGCTATGTAGAATTCGCCTTATAGGGACCCATTCATACTGAACAAACCAACATCTACATCTATCCTTGTCCATACAAGCCGTACGAACCATAGAGCTATCACATGCATACACTGATATACTTGTGGTTCTCCGTGCTGAACATATGCACATGTCCCAAACTGTGGATGTTCTCTAAACCATTTCTTCTCATCCTCCGCCAGATGTCTTCTATTCCTTCAAACTTTCAGTATCGTCATACCTTATTGAATAGATCTATACATACGATTAGTTATAATAGTCGGCGTGCAAAGTATACACTCAAGAGTGTTGTAGTGGTTTGGGCTTGTTCCTTGTATCTATCCTCAATCTCAAAATCATTCTCGCAAATCTCAATACAACGAATACATATCATAAATACTTGCTACCCAAACGTTCTGATTTGGTTACTTTCAAAAGTCCACAGTTGAAAGACCATACTTGTACCCCAAGCGTTCTTAATATGTAACAATATCATCCAGTAGCGTTGTAAATTTACCATACTTGTACCAAGCGTCTATTTGTTATTTTCTTATCTACTAAAATCCAACAGTAGTGTAAAACCATATCAGTGTAACCAAAGCGTTTGCTTATTTGTAGCAAAATAAACAGATGAAAAACCAAAAATGTGATACCAAGCTGTTGCTAGTATCTTTAACACCACAATTCAAATTTAAACTCTGCTTTGAAATTACTGTAGTCGCTGAGCGAAGACAGCGCGACACAAGCACTGCGCTGGGGAAACTGTCTTGAGACTAGCATTAGTGCTCAGGAGGAGTATCTTTACATGCCATCTTGTTGGTGTAGTTAGGCAAGAGTAAACGCTGCTGATGGATGACGATATATGAGCTGACGGGGAAGGCATATAGCAGCTCGGCCCGGAACAGCAGAGGAAGTGAAGCTAACGTAAGCCTAAAGGATGTTCTTGTCTATCTTTGTCTTCTCGAATTAGCCCGATTCTTATATCCCTAGTAAGAGCCATTGAATAATTCAAAAGTTTCGTTTCATAATCTAAGAAGAAGAGAAAGAATTTGAGAAGCGAGGAGAGAGAAGACTGAGCAGAATGAAGAAGAAAAAAGAAAAACGAAGAAAAAGCGGTCATCTAGGTGTTTTATTTTATTTAGGACCGCGATCCTTACGAATCAATGGATCTAAAGTCCACGACGCCGATTTCTAATGGTTGGGTCGTAAGATATGAAAAAATTGTTCGGTTTCGATGTCTTTTACTTATATTTTGATTAATTTTAATGTAAACTAAATATTTATTAGAAGGGGGCAAAATAGATTTGAGTGGTAGTGCTTTGGGGAGCATAACAAGAGTTTAAACCGGATTTATATTGCAATCAAATAATAAAAAGTAAACTATTTGAATAAACGTTGGAATAACATAACTGGGCTTGCATTTTTAAACACACTATCACCTAAACTGGGCCTAACCTTTCTAATTACAAAAGTTAACCATTTGGAAGCCCCATAAGCCGAACGACTAAGGAATTAGGGTTTCTGTTATGACAAGGCGCTTATAAATTAGGGGCTACAACAAGGGCAAACGAGGAAGGTTACGTGGCAGTAACGTAATGGGTCGTGTGATTAGGGCACAGGCGTAAGGGTGCTGCTAGTCCGTTTTCAAAGTCCACACTCACCACCGCAGAGGGTCCAGCTAAGTTCCGGAGCCTCGATTTGTTACGGGGCCGAAGGGGCCCCCGCAAAAAAAAATGGTTAACCCTCAAAGGATTGGTTGACCCGAAATCATCCACGACCCAGGCCCGTGGTGCTCCTCCCTCCAGCTCCGCGTCGCGTTCCGTCATCCTTTCCGCTACATGAGCAGAAAAGGAAATGTTCGTAGCCGCCGAGGTATGTACAGACCGGGACAAATACCTTTACTCGTGGTAAGGAAGGCTAATCTTATGGTCGGAACGTTCTTCCGTTGGATCAAGTCCCATGAGGGAGCTGTTGTTCTGCAATGTCGAGCTCCATGTCCGGTGACCGTGGAGCGCTCGCTAGGGCTTCTGGTGATTACGGCCATCGTAATTGCTCACAATCCCGACAGCAACACCACTAGGTAGTTTCTGGATACCAGTTTTATATATCTCAATTACTGCATGCTTCCTAATGCATAATTTAAGAACTCTTTTGGTTATAATCGGAATTTCATTAATTAAATGCGTGCTATTGGTTGTAATCTTTGCGTCATAAACCTAAATTATAATTACTGGAAGCATCATTGTCTAACTTGACTTAAGTGGCACTTTAAAGAACTGTTGATGTGTAATTGATCTGTTTGTACCATAAAAAGGATTAAGCTTCCTTCTGGATCCAAGAAAATTTTGCCCAATGGGTGCAGAGCCATGATTGGGCAAGTTTGCCAGGTGGATGGAAGAACAGAAGAAAGCGCACTTGCTCAAGCAAGAAATGCATAACCACAAGTACAGAGTGAAGAGGAACTGTTGGCCTATTTGTGCGTGTGTTGTTGCGATGACCCAGTGGAACATCCCCACGGAAGGAGGAAACCACCAGCACATTGGTCACGCCAGTACGGTCAGGCGTGATATCTGCTGGGGCTAAGGTGGTCAAAATTGCTGCAAGGAGAACTGGTCGTCGGCAGAGGCACAGCTACTGCCGCATTACCAGCCAAGGCAAGAATACTAGACTGACTTGAGACAACTCTTCTCCTGCTTTCTTGATTCTTTTAGATCCTTAAGCACCCGCATTGTTAGCCGTTTATTTAGTAAAACTTTTTGTGTTGAAAGCTGATGAGCTTCGTATTGAATCGCCCTTCGTGGTAGAATTTTTGGAATTATATAATTTGATGAGATTTTTTTGGGGTCATCTTGATTATTTTTTTTTACTACATATACTAACCTATTAATTTTCACTTCTTGAGCTCTGTTATTTTTTTGGCAATGGCAGTACATCTCCTGCTATAGTCTTACAAACACTGTGGGTCTTTTTTAAGCGATTACAAAACTCAACTCTAGTTATCAAACCGTTTGTTTGAAAGGCTGGACATAAATTTACTTCAAAAAATTCTGATGAAAATATGAGTGTTGTAAAGCCTATAGGTTTAAATGATTTTATATTTTTTATCCGGGGTTTCTCTCATCCTCAAAAACTGGTGTAATAATCATTATCACTAACCTGGTGCTCTAAACAAAGACTTTGTAAATGTGGTGCACACAAATTGATCAAAATCGAAGTGGTTTCAGCCTCGGGTTTTGTTCCTTAACCAGTGATAGAGACAAACTTTTTTTTTTTTTGTGAAATGTGATAGACAAG